>ML808409.1:15880-26056 GCA_009831015.1 Picea engelmannii
GTTGTTAATGAATGTTTGATTCTCATGGATTTCTAGTATGATCCAATATATAATGAATCATTTTTTACTCAAATTTTGAAATTAAAGATTGCCTCCTTCTCCTCATCATATTTAATGGAAATGTTTTTCTTTTATATCAAATTTAGTGGTATTAGATTTTAAGTTACATATGATTTCGCATCCCAAGCCTTACCTGTAACATTTTCAAGACTAAACAAGGAGCATTACTTGTGGAAAAAACACATATGCTTGAAATCTTTTTCGCTAGCAAATCCTATAGCTTACCAACTACAATTATACACAATTTTGACTAGATTCTGATACCCATAATTAAATTCATATACAAAAATATAAATGAATATGAAGGAAAATAATAAATTATCTACAACAACACATAAAAACCATTCTCATACATAGGGTAATAATGAACAACAATTAAACTCATGAAACAATTTAGAAAATAGATAAACGTTTGTGAAACCTTCTTCTTGGGAAGGATATTCCACCCAACCATAGACTTGTTGTTCCCAATATCAATAGAAATTCATGCCCGATCTGGGGCTAGGAATCCAAAAGAGAAGGGTGCCTCTCATAGTCCACTCAAAACTCAATACCCCATAACCAACTAGTATTCTCCTACAACTATCTCGAATTTCCTCTAACCCTCTTCCTTTTGGCCTACCCAACCTAAGGAATTTACCCCTTCACTGCTCTTAGTCCACCATGTGTCTCATTCGTTTATCAGGGTCTCTGTGGCATAAGTAACCATAAATATATCTTCTTGGAACTCCAAGGAACTCAATGCCAGGAAAACTACCAACAAACAAAAAAAAACATTTTTTGCTACAATGCAAATCCGATAGGAGTTAACTCTTCGGGACTGACAACATGGCTCTGCAACATTTATCTCAAAACACTCAAAACATTCTCTAGCATGATCTAGAATTCACCCAGCCTTCTTTCTCTACCTCCCGTGATCTTCTTTCCTTCTCTCTACTTGTTGTTCATGACAAAAACTCAATGTGAAAAACTACCTATTCACCCCATACAAATATTTCCTCTATTTTCCCAAGACATTTGACTTCTCACTCTACCGAATATTGATTGTAATTCAACCCCATGCTCCCCATTAACTATGGGATGTGACTCTCACACCCACCCTCTTACATGAGTTTAATGATTCGACTCTCATACACTCAAACAAAAAAATGGAAGTTATCCCCAATGATAATGAAACTTAGGAAAATGGGTTGAATTAATACCCACAATTAATTTCCCCCATTGGAACCCTCTTAGATACTCCTTTCCCTTGTGGAAAAATCATCCCCAATCCATGTCGATATCCCCAACAAAGTGCATCACATTTTATTTATTGAAATTTAGAATATACATTTGCATATTACATCACTTGGCCATAACCACATTCATATTTACATTATGCATTAATTAAACTGGGGATTATAGTGAGGATGTTACAATACCATATATAATGGTTTAATAATAAGGTTCAACACTTTTTGGTGAATTTTTGTTACAGTTGTGTGTTCTATTCCTCCTTTTAAAGGAACAATCAAGTGTGATGCCACTTTTTTGGATTGCATTGCACTCATTTGGGTCACACTCATCATCATGATCCTTATACCTTCTATATTAAATGTCTCAACCAATACACATTTATTAGGATGGGAAGCAATTTCAATTTACCTTTTCCTCAGATACCATACCCCAACAATTTTATGGTTACGTAAATTTCAAGTAGGTTTCATGATATTAGTGTCTCCATTATGTGTTGTTTTCCATATCAAAAGGAACACCAAGCCCAAATAGATTCTAAAACCCCTTTAACAACCCAAGGATAAATATAACGATGTGTTTGAAGATACCCAAGAATTATCACTACCTTGAGATATTGAACATTCTATTGATATATACTTTAATCCCCACTAGGAAACTTCCTAATGTTACCACATATTGATTCTCTCCCACTGATAGTTCAGAACTTGAGAGGAAACTACAAAAAATTCTATATTTTGGCTAAACACAATCCACCACCTCCTATTGTCATTCTTTGGCCTTTGTCATCCTTAAAAGAATTATAACGAATTGTTGGTGAATGAGTATAAATATATTAATAAATTCAATGTTAAAAATCAATATACCCCGCCCTAGACTAAGGATCCAATGGATCATCTTATGGTTACTTTCTATTTGAGTAAGATAGACCGCCAATCCGACTACCATAAGTTTTACATGGCCACCAATGATACTTGGAAAACAGCCTTCAAGGTGACATTTTGTCTTTTTGAATAGATGGCCATGTCCTTTGGCCTCACACATGCACCGACAACTTTCGAGCACCTCATCAACAATATTTTTCATATACACTTGGGTTGTTATGTCATTGTATAGATCAATGATGTATTGGTTTTTAAGAGAACATGGGAAGACCACCAACAACATTCTCGGGGTATTTTGGATTTGTTACACACTCACAAGATCGAAGTAAAATGGAAATAATATTATTTTGTCCAAACCTCTATTTTCTATCTTTGTTTTCTCATTACCAAATATGGTATCCTTTCTTACTAAAAGAATATAAAGGCTACCAAATATGGTATCCTTTGTTGTTAAAACTTGGTTCCATGCATAGCCAATTAGCTTAAAAAATTTCATGGGGGTTCAAATTTTTACAAAAAAGTCATTCTCCACCTCTGCCAACAAGTGTGTCCAAAGCATATCCTATCTAATTAACCACATTTTGAATAGATGCTTACTACTAATGAGATATTTGAGCATCTTAAATACATTTTTTTGTTCAACTCTAGTTCAACACCTTCCAAACCTTCAACAACATTTCGAGATGGGAACAAATGACTCTTAGTATACTATTAGTGTATTCCTTAAGCGATGAGCTCATCATGTGGCCTATCATTTTGAGAGCCTTTATATGCACTTATTCAAGCTCTCGAACATTAGACGCGTTATTTTTTTAAGAAGGATATTGTCTTACATATTGATCATCAGCCCTTTATTTTTCTAAACTCTCAAACCAAGATACACGAGTAACAAGATATCATATGGGCCTATTATATATTCAACAATTCAACCTAGTGATTCATTATAAGAAGGAAGGTAGTGAGAATAAAAAAATAGATCTACTCAACCATTTTCTAGTTTCTCCACTCACCGTTGTAGACATTAGAGTACCTAAATATGAACATTGGAAGCACCACTTCCCTTCCAATCCTTATTTTTGCTTTGTGTTTCACAAGTTTCAATATACGATTGAGGTAAACCAAAGACCCTTTCTAGGTTTCTCAATTCATGAGGTTTGGTTATATAAAATAAATTAATTATGTGTTCTTACCATACAATACTACCTTCTCTTCATTAATGACTCCTATGTATTCACCTATAGAGGTCATTTTTGGGTCATCAAAACTTTGCACCATTTACAATGTTTGTTTTTTGGTTTACCATGAAGAAACAAGTGATTGCTTTCATCTATAGTTGTACCCTTTGTAGCACTTTAAAACTTGTGAATTGAAAGTTTGGACTCTCCCAACCTTTCTCCATCCCTTCTTGACCCTAGGAATCCATCTATATGGATATTATTAGTGGTCTCCCTAAGACCCTTCAAATACATGACTCTATCTCTGTCATAGTGTGCAATGTTTCCAAAATCACTATGTTTATTAACTACAGCAATGAAGTCACAACTCAAAAATATATTGATATCTTTTTTCACTCATCTCTTGGTTCATTTTGGGATTTCCCTCACCATCATACTCTATCACAACTCTTGGTTCCTCAATCATTCTTGGAAAAATCTTTGGCATTTGTTGGGTTATCATTTGGAGTATTCCATTTCCTTTCACCCCTAGACTGATGGGAAAACCAAAGTGGTCAACTACACTCTCATTCATGTCCTTCATATGTTTTAGTGCATACATAAGAAATTTGATACTTACCTAAACATTGTTCCACACATTTATAACTAGGTTGTTCACAGTTCTACAAGATATTTTCCTTTTGAAGTTCATTATGGTTTTCAACTAGTTTATAAAGTTAAGCTACATGTAGTGATCCCATATGAAAATTCCTCTCATCGACAGAAACATAAAAATCATGCTTTTCACTTCTATGATTAAATATCACATATTCATCAACAAGTGTAGCATGCTCTTGAATATGTCTAGGTAAATATACAATCTAGTAGGCTTGTCACTATGTCACAACATAGTTTTAGGTGGAGGAAAAAGTCTAACTACATTTTCACAAGAAATTCTTCGGGAACAACATTATAAGACCCATTCTCTCAAGTATGGTCTATACAAAATTCTACAATAGGTTGAACAAATGCCTTTAAATTGGATCTCCACTATCCTAGCTAGAAGAGAATCTACCCCTCATTTGTCCCACAAATAATATTCTAGATTTTTTTTTACGATTGTCTGAATATACATTGTTGAATATATGCACCCATTTTAACTTGGATCTCCACTATCCTAACTGGAAGAGAGTGTACCCCTCATTTGTCCCACTAATAATATTCTATATTTTTAGTCACGATTGTCTAAATATACATTCACTGCATCATGGGACAAAGGCATCTTATTTAGTGGGGTAGCATGACCACCTTCCCACTCTAGATAAATTGTTACCTAAAGATGTGTTTCGCACTAAGTTCTTCCATTTGTGTGAGAAAGGAACACTTTCAGACGAGCTCAAAAAGGTTTGATAGATCTCCAAGAACCAATTTTGATAAATAGCTAAAGCGCTATGTATTATATATATGTATATATAAAGTTCCAAACAAATAGCTACTATTATTCCTCAGAGGGATTATGCATTATGTCTTCTTGTATTCTATTTTAACAACATTTTTTCAATAAAGGAAAAAAAATGTATTAGTAAATATAAAATTTATGATCCATATTTACATATAAATATTCCCTTTGAGACATTCAATCTGACTTATACAAAAAAAGTTCATTGCTTAACTTTCACAATTTACAGTCAACACAAAAAGACAATTTATTGGTTAATATTCAACATAAAATATAATTGCCACCTTTCCTTGGAAATAAAGTTCCATATCAGCAATGCATATTGAACAGTTACCAATTTCACTTTTCATATTTCAAAATTCAAATCTTTCATAATTTCTTGTGTTTCCATCATGATCTTCAACAAAAAATATTCCATCTTCTTGTAAGAGAATAGATTCTTTCGACCACTCATTTGATTCCTTATTGTATAACTTGTATATATGTTGAGCCTTTATCTGGACAAAATTCCTACTCAACGCTCGAATTCTTGACATCCAAGGCTGAAGAGAGATCACCTGAATATTATTATCATTAGTGAACCAATCTATAATAATCTTTGAATCCCCTACTAATTGTATCCTATTTATCTTTTTGTAGCATGGAAAATAAAGAGTGCACCACAGAGTAAGTAATTTCCCTTTTGTGTTAGTACCATTACCACATGACATTTTCAATCTTAAAGTTCCTAGTGAGGGACATTTAATGACAACACTGACCCCACATTTTTCTCCTCTTTCTTGTGAGGCTCCAACAAAAAATCCAACTGTCAATTCTTAGTATAGTGAAGGTGGTTTATCAATTATGCTTCCCTTATCAACCTTATGTTTATAAGTTTCTCCCATATCCTGAAGTATACTTTTGTACACTCTAGACCTATTAGGCAGCCTTTTTTGAATATTACTAGATTCCTTTGTTTCCATATCTCCCAATAGATAACACTTTGTAACTCCTTGGAATTATCCTTATTTTTAATCTAGTTAATGTAACAATATGTTGCTTGTCTCCCTTCCCAAATATATTTACACTTTAATTGTTTTAATATATTGTACCATTTATCTTTGGTAAAAGAACAGTCCACAAAGAATTGTTTTGTATTTTCCCCTTTAACCCCACATAATACACAAATATTAGGTCCTACAAAACCTCTTCTTACCAGATTATCCCATGTAAGTATCTTATGTTCAAGCATAAACCAAGAAAAAACTTTGATTTTTGGTGGAATCTGCCATTGCCAAAGTTAGTATACCAAAAAATTGAAATTACCCCCCCCCCTTCCCCCATCAAAAATTACACTTCATATGCTTGTTTTGCATTTACATGACCCCTCTTAGTATCCAAAGACCACAACCGGTAATATTTTTCAGTATTTAAATCAATTCTGGAGCCTATTAATCCCTTTACAAAGTTATTCTACTCCACTAGTTGTTCACCTTCCAAGCCTAAAGACTCAACTTCTTTCCAGGTTGCTTGTCTCAAACCTTCCTGATGCATTTCTATGGCTTGTGATAGATACTCAATGCCCTGATCCTTCAAGGATTGTATTATATTATTTTTCAAGCTATAATACCTATGTGCCCCAACCATTGGATCTGATCCTATTATGATATCTTCCCCATTGCCTAATTTCCAAGGCAACCAATTTGCCACTATGTTGTATGACGAAGTGAGATCTCTCCATATATTTGATATTCCAGGCCAATTTTTCATTCCTTCCCTAAACCAGTCCTCCACCAATTTATTTCTGAGATATTTTTTAAGTATTACCTCATGCCAAATCCCAGGCACCATTAATCCCCTCCACAAACTTTTTGCTGCCAACGTTTTCCCAAAAATAAAAACTTTTTTGATTCCCCACCCACCCACCTTCTTTGGTTTGGCTAACTTTTTCCAACTAATCAGATGTACTCCTTCTTTTAACTTATTCCCCATTAAAATAAAGCTGAACATTTTCCTTCTAATATTATTTAGAGTACCTTTTCAAATTTTAGCTAAAGACAACCAATACACTGGAAAACTTTCCATTACTGATTTGACCAAAATAACCATCCCTCCTAGACTTAGCCACCCGTGGATCCAATTTGAAATTCTAGAATCAAATTTATTTTCCATCCATCTCCAATCTGATTTACTGTAACAATTTGGCTTAAGGTAACACCCCATATATTTAAAACATGTTTCAATTGGTTTAGTTTCAAAAGGAAACAATTCCTTTAGTTCAACAATTTCCTTTGTAGTCCACCCAATTTCTAAAAATGATGATTTCTATGGGCTGAAATCCATGCCTGTAGCCTTACAAAATAAATCCAAAATATTCTTGTAGACTTCTGACTCCTCTAAACTACCAAATCCAAAGAGGATTATATCATCAACAAACATTAAGTGTGTAATGTTTATTTCTCTTGCCACTGTAATACCTTCTATATTATTTTCCATTACCTATTCCTTTATAGCTCTACTCAGGCCTTCCACAATTAAAAGAAACAAAAATGGTGATAAAGGGCACCCTTGTCTCAGAACCCTTGAGCTTTTGAAGAAATTTGTAGGCTTACCATTTACCATCACTGCAAAGTTTGATGATGTCACACACCCCATTATCCAATCAATTGCTTCTATATTTAGGCCCATCTGTAGTAGAACCAACCTAAGAAAACCCTAGTCAAATTTGTCATATGCTTTTATGAGATCTAATTTTAGGACCGAGGCTTTTATATTTCTCACCTTGATGTTGTGTAGTACTTCCTGCACCACACCAATAGCATCAGTGATCTTCCTACCGTCAAGGAATCCAAACTATTCCTTTGAAATACCAAAATATAGACATGTTTTTATTCTAGAAGATATTATTTTATTGATAATCTTGTATACTAAGTTTCACAAGGAAATTGGTCTAAATCCTCCAAAAGAATCTAGATTATCACCCTTAGGAATTAGAACCAGAAAAGTGGCATTTAGTGCTCCAAAAAACCCTCCCTTTCTTCCTTGAGTCTTCTACCATATCCACAAGATTAGATCCCAAGATATCAAATAAAGCAAGAAAGAATTCCACTATACATCCATCATGACCACGACTTTTTGATCCTTTGAAGCCTTTTAAAGTTTTCAATATTTCTTTTACTATGACAGTCTCAGTCACTCTATGATTATCCTCCTCAGTAATCATCCTAGGATAGTTCTTCAATATTGTTAACTAATCAGTTATACAAAGATTTGAATGTGCCTTATAAATATTCTTAAATTACTCCACCACTTCTAATTGTAAATATTGATTTCTAGTTATCACTGACCCATCTTTATTCCTAATCTCCCAAATATTATTATTATGTTTTCTAGAAGTAGCATAAGTATGCAAAAATTTAGTATTCTTATCCCCTGCCTCCAGCCAATTAATACTACTCTTCTTGTTATCCACAAATTTGGTCATTGTGATGGTGTCATGATGATGGAAAATCAAGATCTTTACCAAGAATACTTTCCTGAGAAAAGTTACAGTTGTCTTCTTCCAGAATTCACATTTTGAAACATGTTCGCAGGCTACTTATATATTCACCTGCGGGAATTCCTATTTCCCGCAGGCTACCTTAAGCTGGGGTGCGAAATTCTCGCATTGTACTCATGGTTAGGGTGCAAACATTCTCTTAAAATGGAAAAAGATAAAAATCTCGAACCTTATAGAAGGGAATCTTCTAGAAGGGTGAGTTGGCTTTCGAGTGGTTATTCAAGTATTGTCATTCCAGATATCTTGGGATCATTCCCTATCCAAGTAACTAATCTATCTCTTCCTATATATTGAGAAGATTGCTCATGGAAAGGGTTAAGAAGTTCAGTTAACAACAAGTTAGCAAGAGATTGATTAGAGAATCAGTGCAAGACTGTATGGAGGATTGATGCTACAGCAGCAAGGGACGACAACAAGGTCATCACATGTGGTATATTTTCTTCATGCATGAGCAAGTGTGTGTGTCAGAGCTAGAAGTCATCGAAAGGAGACCTATGAAATCAAGGCTCAGGTTGTAAGTTTCACTTTCAAATAATTCAATACAGTAATATGTACCTTTCCCATAAAGATGATGTCACTTTATTACATAATTCCTTGATCATATGTATAGACTAGTCGTTGAATATCTTAACTTGTCTTTACTTCGATTGGTTCATTTTGTTGTGATCTGGACGGGACAAGAGCATTGAAGCAAAGCTGGGAACAACAGAGATCTAAGGAAAGCGTTCATAAGGTATGTCCATAGCCCTTATCTCTTAGTTCATTCTATATGCTAGATCTAGGGAAAGTGTATTATTCTATCCTGTTTTGTTCTAGATACCAGGTGGATCTAGGGAGATCGGTTTGTGTCCGCACTTACGGATTTATCCAATAACAAAATTGGTGACTCCACTGGGGACCTACCCCTTTTTTCTTTATGGTTTTTGGATTTTCTGTGGCCATTTGCTCTGTTTGCATTTTTCTTTTGATTTGTCTGTCTCTGAGTCCTCAGGATACCCTGAGAGACCTTCTGGGTCTATAAGCCAAGTTGATTTTTTCTTGCTCTTTCAAATTTTTCATTAGTTTCAGGGATTCTCGCACTATGTCCATTAGAAGCCTGCGAGAACCTTGATAGTTCACACTCTTCATATACATTTCAGTGCGGATAGTTCGCATGCTGCATCAAAGTGGCCTGCGAGAACCATAGTTTCTTGCACTGTGTTCCACACTGGCCTGCGAACAATTTTTTGAAATTTTTGAATTTAAATTTTTGACTCTATCAATAGCTCATATATGTTGATTTAGACCTCTTTGGCTTGGTGAATCAGTGACTTACATATCTTTTTCTATAATTGGCTTGCTGGAACTGATCTAGGTTTTCTAGGTGTTTTCTTGCCTTTGAAGCTTGAATTTCATTTCTTAGAACTTGTTGGCATTTTCATTCTCTTTGACTTCTGGAGTTGAGTGTATCTGACTGGCTGAGATCCATGGATTGGTTGAGAGTTGAGTATTTGGTGTTTCGCTTGTACTCGTTGGTTCGAAAGGACAAATTTTTCATTTACTTTGAGAAGCTCCTTGATTTTCTTTTGTTTTTGCTTTCATTGAAAGTATTGGCTTGGGTTGTTTGTTTGAGTCTTTATAATTTGGTTTTCTTTTCTCATTATTCAGAGTTCTTCTTGGAAAGTGAACTGCATGTTTTCTTTCAAGTTTTGTTTTTTCTTGTTGCAAGAACATTGAAAATCAAAGTTTTAAGAGTATTGAAGTTTTGAAAAAGATATATTGGAATTGTTCCTTGATACATGATTGTTTGCATTGGCATCTGAAAGGAAATCGAGCATTGCATTTGCATTGTAGTATTGAGATTGATTC
>ML808409.1:52894-63409 GCA_009831015.1 Picea engelmannii
TACCCTCACATCAAAAGGATCCCACCATTAGTGTTGGTACCAAATCTTAATAAGTCCTCTCTTACAAAGAAGTATTCAGTAGTGAAAACCCTTAACCTGTAAACTATTCAAGCATGCCTTACGAGAAGACTAGAGTAATAATACAAACATTTCATACAGGACATAGACCTTATTAAAGGGGTTAAGTTTAAAACATTCATGAACCAAACTACAACGAATAATTATAACCAAACAGTAAAGGTAAGGGTCATTACGCTACGGTATTCCAGTGACAGGAACTAATCTCTAACCGTATAGATAGCAGGGTTTCAGTACAAAATTTTTACACCATAAGAACCCCATAAGATGTTCGAGGAACTACAGAAATAAAAGGATTTACACCTAAATAAAGTAATTAATTGTGTAGAAACTAGTCGAGAGTCTGGTAGACCTACAAAATAATGGCTCCATCCTTACAGGGAAATAAAATAAGAATGTCATATAGTATACTACCAAACATTGGACCCTTCCACCCCTTAAGAAAAACCACTTAGTTTCTCAGTGACCATTCCCAAGGGAAACATGCCTCCCTCAGTTTTATTAAAGGAAGAACAACAATGAAAGTAACCAAACATAGTAGTAACTACCCATGAAGAAATCTATGTGTGTGGAAAGACCCCTAATTACAGGATTCACGGGTGGGTAGGTCGAGCCATTTATAGAAACTGGAGAGGGGACTAACAATTTTACAACCTCCTCCAGGAACGTGTTAGCAACATTACTTGTTTTCAGCATCAGAAGATCCAAGTCTGCAGGTTGCATGAGGATCACCCAAGCATAGCAAACAGAAGAAGTCCTTTTCAGACTTAAAATCAAGTGAGCAGGCAAAATTATAGTGTCAATCATCTGGATCCATCCATATGAGCATATCAACGGTTGGTGGGAAATCACGAATAGAACGGTGTGCCAAAGATAATGCAATGGATGGCGCCCATATTGTCTATAGGCAAAGGTAACAGCTGTCCATCCGAAGGACGTGTGGCACGAGATCCAATCATGTCGGCGTTTCGATAATCGGGAGTTCGAAGGATGAAGGTTCCATGTTACCCTATCTCTCAAAACCCCGAATCCTGAAAGCGCCAAAGGCGCTCAAAGTGTGGCCCACAGTATCATGAGGAAATATCGACTGTCCGTCCACAAGAGACACCAAGTGCGCAATTAGGCTCCTCACCTATTCGCTCATCGCAACTTCGAAGCACAAGAAGCAGCTCCCTCATACCCCCGATGCGCAAAGTGACAAGAGCGGTCAAGACCTAGGGCCCACAGCAACATCGGGTAAGTTTAGGACCGTCAGATTTGAAGGATGCATGGCGCCATATTAAGCCATTTCGTCATTTTGCTCATCACGATTTCAAGAAGCAAGGATCAGCCCATTCATATCTGTGAACGCCGAAAGCACCTTGGGGGTAAGCACAGGGTCATAGCCCGTGGTCACTTGGGAGACAAAGAGAGTTGTGCAGGAGGGGGCAAGGGCACCAAGTTTAGTTACAGAGGGGATCATCGCGATCTCTAGGCGCCATCGGTTCCGATCTCAATATTGTTTCTCGCCTGGAGTAAATGACGGCATGAGCGGGTGGTTGAAACCTCCTTTCATTCATTAAGTGTGGGAATGGAGGGTCTGGCAGGCAGTCTACTCGAAGGGGTCTTGTGTACCGATTTTTCCAAAGAAGCCATGCTAAAGTCTTTGAAGAGACAGAAAAGTCTGTGCATGCTAGCTTGGCACTTAATGGCTTAGCTACCCTCCCTACAGGAGCCATGCACAGTTAAGATGGCGCGTGAAGAAGTATTCTCCAGTATTCTTCATTTGAATGTAAGAAGATCTTGCGTTTAGATGTTTCTTCCCCTACAACCTGTTAGAGACCTGATGTTTACAACAGACCTTTGCATCTTTCTGATACAAGTCTTCCCCCTACTCACCCTTACTACAACTCACTGTCTGAAGTTATCTAAGACCTCATTTGCCCATGCATGCCCGACCTAGTTTCAGAGTTAGAGCCACATTGTCTTTAGTTAACCTCCATTTGATCACCTCATTAAAAAAATCGTGACACAAACTGATGGGCGTCGGGCTCTGCTCCTGTTGCAATCCAGGGGTGACTTCTAACGCTAACATTTCTGGCACCATTGCCGAGGATGAAGTTGAAAATTTTCGCCGAGGTTGAACGACATTGAGCCTCTGATCCTGAAGGTGCATCGGGTATCAGAGCCTTTGAAGATTGCTACTATGCACCTGGTGACTCCATTGTGATGAATTAGCTGTGGTAAACCTACTCTATTAATTGTGGATTTTAGAGGCAGACACACGCGGTGTCATCCACAACTGCCTCTAGCTACACCCAAAACTGATCCGGAGGTGGTTCTTAGAAAAGGAAAGAACTTTGAAGAATAAGCTTCCATCGTCGAACCAGGTAATCCGCCATATCCTTCTATAAGAACTCCATTTTCTCCTCCTCATTTCTTAATAGACCTCCGTCGGAGGTTTCCCGTTTCCTAAATTTAGGGAGTGTTCCTGTTGAGTTTTCCCCTCCTGGATTGGGATTGGAGGGAGAAAACCTTGTCACTCCCCTCTCCTCCGAAGTTGTACCTTGGCATAGACCCAGGACCGCAGAAGATTTCCCCATGCCTAGTTTTTCCACTCTTGTGCAAAGAGGAGCACCTGTTGACTTGAGCTTGTTAGCATTCTCCTTAAATCCCCTCTTTTTTCCCACTCCACTTCGGGACTCATTCCCAACAGCCCCTTCGCGAACTCCTTCTCCTCCGATTTCTCCTCCACCTAATATTCCTATGGCTGGTGCTAATCCCCTTATAAATAGAATGGACGCCATAGTCACTACTAGATATGCCCCCTTAATCCTACCTCATCCTATGAATCCTCTCCTTGCTAGAGATTACTTGAAATACATGCCCAAGTTCACTGGGGAAGGGGACATAATTGCTGAAGAGCACTTGGCTGCTTTCTACAGTTATGCAGACAACCTAAACATTGAAAATGAAGATGTTTGGATGAGAGTCTTTGTCCAGAGCCTAGATGGCGAGGTGAGGAAATGGTTTAGAGGATTGGCAACCAGATCTATTGCTGGAATCGAAGCCCTGGATAGTGTTTTCCTGAGGTAGTGGGGCGATAGGAAATATTTCATGTATTACATGATAGAGTTCGGGTCTTTGAAGAAAATGGAAGGAGAGTCTGTCTCTAACTTCTCCAAAATATTTAATAAGATGTATAATAAAATTCCTTCCGAAATAAAACCCTTAGAAGACTCAGCCAAAATTTCTTATGCTAGTGCATTCGGCCTCGATTTCTGTCTTTTGTTGAGAGAAAGAAGAGCCACCTCCTTAGCTCAAATGCAAGACGTGGCCATAGAGGTGGAATCCAATGTGTTAGCAGCTGACAGAATGAGGAACAAGGCTGACGCAGACAGAAGAAAGGGAAGGTTGGAAACCTCAACTTCTGGATCATCGATGCCCCACCCTCAAGTGGATGAATTGACCAAGATGGTGAAGTCTCTGTCTGCAGAGAAGGAGAGAATGAAGGTCGAGGGGAGGCAACCATAAAAGGGCCCTCAAAATGTCAAAAACAAAGGAGGTTTCAGGAGGCCAAACAATTTTACTTCCCTGAATGTGCAAAGAGAGAGGGGAAGAGACAGAGAAGACCAGAAAATTTAGGCCCCTTTTCAAAACAATTTTGTGGACGAGGGGGAAGAAGGAGAAACAGACGAGCTTGATCCTGAAATCCATTTCTTCGGAGACACTCCTCCTTTTCCTCATCTCACTCAATCAGCCTACGAGGAGTCCCTCATGGACAGTCAGCTAAATGAGCTGAGCAAGGATGGCAAGGCTAGTGGCGGCCAAGGTGGGTATGATCTAAGGTCCAAGAAGAGGACTATAGTGCCTGACATTCCTGAGCAGTCCACTAGGACAGAGAAACCTACCAATGAAGTAGAAGACAGTCATAGAGGTAAGAAGCACCAACCCCTCTCTCCCATAATCCAGAGTCATGTTCCCGAAATAAGAGAAATTCCAAGGCTTACATCTTATTTTAATTTCGAGCATGAAATTCAAAAGATCAGAATTCTTGTGCCCCTAACCGAATTGATTAAACAAGAAGGGTTCAAGAAACTCTTTTTTGAGCTTTTACGGTCTGAGGTCTCCTACCTTCCCATGGACTCCATTAATTTGCAAGATGAAAAGCCTGCAGTTATTTTAGGTCCTATGGTAGAAGATAGGAATGACTCATCCCCTCCCTTCTACACTTCCTTGAACATACATGACAAGGTACTGCACAACTGCTTGATGGATTCAGGGGCTTCTCACAACCTCATGCCCAAAACTGTCATGGAAGAATTAGGGCTAGAAGTCACCCAAGCCTATCATGACCTCTATTCCTTCGACTCCAGGAAAGTTCAATGTCTCAGGGTTATCAAAGACCTAGTCGTGACCTTGTTTCAGTTGCCCATGAAAAGTGTGGTCATGGATATTGTAGTGGCTGATGTCCCCCCCAAGTTTGGTATGTTGTTATCAAAATCTTGGATAAAAATACTGGGGGGGAATTTTCAGATGGATCTAACCTATGCTACTATACTAGTGTTTGGGGGAGAACATAGGAGGCTATATAGGGAATCCCAATTGGCTTATATAATCAGTGATGAAGCTAATCCCACCAACCATCCTATTTTTTTCTTAGACATTGATTTAGTTTCCAGTTTACTGCAACTGACTCATACTCCCGAGCCCCCTCTTGAACTCAGAGAGAAGCCCACTACTCCTCATGAGTTTCCTCCCTCCATCACCTCTGTCTGGAAAATGTTTTTCGATGGAGCCTGTTCTAGGGAAGGCGCTGGTGTTGGAGTGTTTTTTGTATCCCCTTCCCAGGAAACCATGTCCCTGTCATATAAGATGGAGTTTGATACCACCAACAATGTGGCAGAATATGAAGCCCTTGTTCTAGGATTGAGAGCTGCAAGGGAAATGGGAATTCAGGAGGTAGCAGTGTTTGAAGATGCAGATTTGGTGGTCCAACAGATAAAAAACGCTTATCAGGCTAAGCACCCTCGACTCAAAAATTACAGAAATGAAGTATGGGACCTAATTAACAATTTCTTCTCCACCTTCAATATCTCTTTTATTCCAAGGGAGGATAATTATATGGCTGATTCTTTAGCTGTTTCAGCTAGCCAGTTCATGGTCCCTCAGCCGCCTATGGCCAAATATGATGTTGAGATAAAATATAGGCCCTCTGTACCAGACAATGTCAAGCATTGGAAGGTGTTCGAAGATGATCTAGAAATTGAGAAGTTTCTCTAATCTGTTGATGAGTTTTCTGTGTTTCACATTGATCAGGATCCTGATACAGAAGATAGCCCTCACCCCGAGGTGTTTTTAAATAAAATTGCTAACCACCAGATTATTCAGCTACCTAGCAATCACATTTCGAGGGGACTTATCCCTTTAGAAAGATTGTTCGATGGGAATGATGTGGCAGTAAAGGGTAGGGTTTTAGATGAAGATGCTGACACAACCAAGTGCAACATTGGCACACAGGAGGAGCCTAAATTTGTCAAGCTTTCAAGGAGTTTGACCACAGAGAAGAGGGCCGAATATAGTGAGTTGCTTAAAGAATTTGCTGGTGTGTTTGCATGGACCTACGAAGACCTCAAAACGTATGATACATCCATCATTGAACACAAGATCCCACTAAAGGAAGAGGCTAATCCATTCAGGCAAAAGCTTATGCAGATAAACCCCATGTTGATGTTTGTCATGGAGAAAGAGGTGAAGAAGTTGTTAGAGGCCCGGATCATCGTCCCCTTGAGATATTCCAAATGGGTGGCCAATTTGGTTCCCGTAAGAAAGAAAAGAGGAGAAATTAGGCTTTGTGTCAACTTCAGGAACCTGAATAGGAGCTCAAAGAAAGATAATTATTCCCTGCCCAACATGGAGCACATATTGCAAAGGGTAACTGGTGCATCTAGGATTTCCATGATCGATGGTTTTTCTGGATATAATTATATATCGGTCATGCCTGAAGACAGAGAAAAGACAACCTTCACCACCCCTTGGGGCACATTCATGTATGCCAAAATGCCATTTGGACTGATGAATGCAGGAGAGACGTTTTAGCGAGCCATGGGCATAGCCTTTATCGGGGAGAAAGATAAGTTTCTGGTGATCTATCTGGACAATATAACAGTCTTCTCGAGGTCGGATAAAGAGCACTGTTGTCACCTGAGAAAAGTTTTCTCAAAATGTCGAACGTTCAGCCTTTCTCTAAACCCCAAGAAGTCTTTATTTTCTATGAAGGAGGGGAAGTTATTAGGCCATATAGTATCAGCAGAAGGAGTGAGGATTGATCCTAGCAGAGTGGAGGCAATTCGGACCCTGTCACTTCTCAGGTCAAAGAGGGAAGTTCAGGCCTTTCTGGGAAAGATTAAGTTTCTGAGGAGATTTGTCTTGAATTTTGCTGAGCTGGTGAAACACATCACAGCCATTCTCAAAAAGGGAAATGAAGTGAAATGGACCACTAAACCCAGGGAATCTTTTGTCCAAATAAAAAAAGCATTGACTGAGGCACCAATGCTGATCAGTCCTGACTATTCGAAAGATTTCCTAATCTTCTCTTTCACTTCTTCTGATACAGTAGCAGCGGTCTTGCTGCAGAAAAATGAGGAAGGGCGAGAGCAACCTATCACCTTCTTCAACAAGGCATTAAGAGATGCAGAGGTCAGGTACGAAATCATGGAGAAACAGGCCTATGCTTTAGTGAAAGATCTCAAGGCTTTCAGAGTCTATGTCTTGCACTCAAAGGTGACCGCTTATGTTCCTTCAACCTCTGTGAAGGACATCCTGGTACAGCCTGACATATATGGGAGGAGAAGTAAATGGATAGCCAAGATCTTGGAGTTTGACTTGGAAATAAGGCCTACCAAATTGATCAAAGGTCAAGGCTTAGCCAAGCTGCTGGCTGAAGCCAATTGCCAAGATTTGGGGGTAAGTTTCATGAACGAATGCTCATGAAGTCAGCGGGGTCAGTTGTCTGAAATAGAACCTCAAAGAGAACCCCCATTGGCTCTACGTCCTTGGTATAAGGATGTCATATATTTTATGCAGGGGTTGTGGCCCCCAGATGGCCTGCAAAGAAACAAAGCAAGAGATCTGAAGCTCAGGATAGTCAGGTACTGCCTTATTGATCAAATTTTATAATAGAAAGACCCCCTGGGGGTGCTTTTAAAATGCATGGACCCACAAGAGGCCGACAGGATCATGGTCGAATTTCACAGCGGCCTGTGTGGAGGGCACCATTCCTGGAAGACTAAATCCCACAAAATTCTCAGAGCTGGGAACTACTGGCCCACGTTGTTCACTGATGTCCATAGAAGAGCTAAAGCCTATATCACATGTCAAAGATTTTCAGGAAAGCAACAGCTCAAGTCTCTACCTTTACAGCCTGTAGTTGTTTCAGGACCTTTCCAACAATGGTGTAGTGTACCCGTTTCGCTACCGAGGTTTTCAAACCTCTCAATTACCATTCTATACAAGGATTTTTACATAATTCGTACAGACATTATAAGCACATGCATTTAAACAATTAAACACACTTAAATCTCAGAGTAAAATATATAATTTACTGCTACAATTAAACAAGCCATAGCATTCAATAGTAATTCATTTACACAGTGGAAAACATGATAACATATCCAGAAGAGTCATGCAAATGTGATAAAAAATAATCATATACTTATCTTCTGACAGTGAAGAAATCCACCAACCAAATGCAGGCCTCCCACGAACCTCCCAGTCGTAGACCACACTGCTCCTCAACTCAACAGTGGGTCACCCTCGAGCTGGGATTGAGCTCCACCCCAGGGCAAGGAATATAGACTCAGGCTGAGGTTACAGGGAATTCATTCATACACAACCAACAGGAAGAAAGCTCTCCCAGGAATCTCCCTCGCTCACTTCCCACAGACCCTCATTCCCCACATGCATGTTCCACCCCAGGAGAGTGCACCTTCTTTGTCACCTGGACAGACCTTCGGCTGCTAGTCTCCCTTACCTTGGGTTACAGGAATAGACTAGACCGGAAGTCTCCGGGCTCTATTGCAGCCACAGGGTTCCTTCCAGGAGTTCTCTCCTCCCTCTGCGCACTCTCTCACTTGGAGGAGTCGCTCACAGGCCAACAAGCCTCACGCAGTCCAGTACTGCGTGGTCACAACAACCCACGGGAAAAACAGACACGAGCTATCCAGTAGGTTTAACAATGGCAGATGGTCTCACAGATTGGATCCACACATAGGCTAGACGCTCAGACAGAGGATTTTTTGGCCTTTCATAATTCAACACACACACAGGATATTCTCGAAATCAACACAGACTATTTAATTTCCCATTCCAGAACAGAGGAATACACCAGTTTCCTTAGAGCCAGATACAGGCTTCTTCGAACTGGTTCGGCGATGGCAAATGGGTCTCACGGTCACGGCTTCGGGACAGAGAGGTATGGATTATTCAGACCAATCACAAGCTTTCCAACTCTCAGGGACACATGAGGTATTCTTTGCAGAGGTCGAGTTAATCATACTGCTTAGAGCTTGTACATGCTCAGGCAGTCGGGTGGAATGGAGGAGGAATCCCCCTCACAGCTCATCTTGGCCATTTTATCTGCATGCACCAGGGCTGACACTTGTCACCCTTGGAGCTGCATGTGTTCCATCAGCTTGCATTCCTTTTGCACGCTTTCCCTTTCCAAAACATAGGATAAATAGAAATGCACATGTCTCTTTTTGAAATAATATTAAAATATTATTTCCTAGGATTAATCCCACTAGGCTCAACACTTAGCCCCTTTCCCACCTTCTAGCCCCTAGTTTCTTGCCCACTCTGTGGACGCCCAGTCCCCCTTCACTCATTCATCATGGTCGGCCTACACCTGGCGGTGTTTATATTTTATTGATTATTCTACATACATACAAGTACAACAACAGGCTCCTGACCCTCAAACACTTAGGCTTCCTGGCCTAACAAACACATAAGCTTTCCGGCTTATACAAAACTTGGCTCACCAGCCTATAGATCACATTTACAATTTATTGCATATATCATGATCTGTAATGGGGCTCGGTCTTGGGGACACTACAATCCCCCTCCCCTTATTTTTGCACTGTCCTAAGTGCCACTTTACATCGCATCTACAAGTTCTTCAAAATTTTCAAAAAGATGCGGGTACTCTGCCTGCATAACATCTGCATTCTCCCATGTCGCATCCTCGAGACCGTACCAAGTCCATTGGACCTTTACAAGCTCTATAGCTTGATTCCGGAGCTGTTTTCTTTTCCTGTCCAATATGCGTACAAGATGCACTTGCAGGACACCTTCTTGTTCCACCTGGATCACAGTCCAATCGATAACATGATTAGTATCAGGTACATATTTCTTAAGCAGTGAAACATGAAACAAATTATGTACAGTCATAGATGCAGGTAATGCAAGCATGTATGCAAATGGCCCAATCCTTTCCAGGATCTTGAATGGCCCACAAAATCTTGCTACCAACTTGGCGCAACTTCCCAATTTCAGGGAACTCTTGTTAGTTTTCACTTTCATGAAAACATGGTCACCCACTTTGAATTCTTGATGGGTTCTGTTACTATCAACATAACTTTTCTGCCTGTCCTGGGCAGCTTTCAGATTCTTCTTGATTTTTATCATTTGCTCTTCCATTTCTTTGAGTAGTTCAGGTCCAACTACTACCCTGTCAGTTGGATTATCCCAGCTCATTGGAGTTTTGCACTTTCTTCCATATAGTGCTTCGAATGGGCTCATCTTCAGAGATGCATGATACCCATTATTGTAGGCAAATTCTACCAAATGCAGGTTGTCTTCCCACCTTGATCGTTTATGCATCACATACATTCTCAACATGTCTTCTATTACTCTGTTTACTCTCTCTGTTTGTCCATCAGACTTGGGATGATATGATGTACTGAAGTTCAGATTCGTTTTGAATCCCTTGAACAGTCCTCTCCAGAAATTCGAAGTGAATTTCGGGTCCCTATCAAACACATTTGTCTTAGGAATTCCATGCAAGCGTGCAACTTCTTTTAAAAATATATCAGCAACATTTGTTTCTCTATGGGTGGTTTTCAGTGGAATAAAATGGGCAGCTTTAGTAAGCTTGTCCACCACCACCATGATTGAATCATGTTGCTTGCTTGTTCTGGGCAATCCTGTGATAAAATCCGTTGTTACCACATCCCATTTCCACTCAGGAATAGGTAAAGGCTACAACAACTCTGCTGGGTGTCTGTGCTCAGCCTTGACCTTCTGTCATTCCATACATCTGGCGATGTATTCAGCAATTTCCTTCTTCATACCTAGCCAAAAATAATGGCTTTTGACTGCTGCCACAGTCTTCTGATATCCAAGATGTCCAGCATAAACCATGTTATGCATCTCCTTTAGAATTTCCAGCTTCAACTCTTG
>ML808409.1:66353-81974 GCA_009831015.1 Picea engelmannii
CTCCTTCATCTTTCTGTCATAGTATCTTTTAGTCAGGTATTTCTTCTCGAAATACCTCTTAAATTCCTTCCAAGTGACCTCTTTCTCTCAGATGTGCTGCACCTGCACAAACTGATCCCACCACATGGATGCTTTTCCTTTCATTTGGTACATTGCAATTCTTCCTTCTACATGGGCAGAATAATTATGCAGTTGGAAGTATTTCTTCATGCCAACCAACCAGGTCTCAGCATCTTCTTCCTTCTTATGTTCTCCATCGATTGTTGGAGGCTTAATCTTGTTCATTTCCCCTTTCAATTCATCCTTTCCATATTTTCGGTGTCTTCTGGAAGGGGATGGACTTGAACTACTATGTGTCTCCTTGCCAGAATGCTTCGGGGAGATACGGTAATGTCTGTCACCACTCCTCGATCTTCTTCTCCGCTCAAGGGTTCTGACACTTCTTGATATGCTTGTTCCACTCCCCTTTTCCAATTTCTTTTCTATTCTTTCCAGGCTCTTCAACAATTTTAAATTGAATTCACCCTGCCGATCCTGGACTTTCATGATCTTTCGGCTATCAGCTAGGCGAGCCTGGGCATCTTTCTGCAATCTTTCGATGAGTTGCATCATATGTCCTTCCTTATCCATCTCTTTTCCATGCCCATTGGAGTTCGATCCTTCAACTCCTAAGTTAACATCCTTTCCTTCCCGTTCGTCTTCCATTTCAGGGGTAATCTGCACTCTTCCCCACTCCATACTCGGCGTTGATTAACTGGAGTTCTGGCCTTCATTGAATTTTGCACACGCACTGTGCAATTAAATTCAAACATTTTCAAGCCATTAAACTTCAGGAACAATCCACGACATTTATAACTAATATGAACAAGAACGAGAGACATTTCAACTTCACAAAGTTTTCTAAGCTCTGTTTGGCTCTGCAATTTCTGGGGTTTTGAAACTTCGGAATCTCGGTCCACGAAGATTCGACGGTTAAATATACAAAACCCAAGTCACCCTTTTCACAACTCACGACATCGCGAGTTCATGAGTCAAAAACTTTCGACTCATTCCTCTAAACGTTGATACCCGAGATGCGACAAGGGTATGGCTCTCTCCTCACTAGGGTCTGCTACGCATGACCATAGTCTAGGTCTAAGTCTAAGTGTTAGCACTCTTCGCTACTCGCACCTTCGTGAGTTGTGGCATCCAACCCTGACACCTCCCTTTCACAAAACCCCGAGGAGCGATGTTGACCTTTCTCCTCTCATTCTCACTACTTTGTGACTTCACGAGTTTCCATGTCAATCTCCTATGCCTTTATCTCGCGAGCTCCCGAAATTGCAAGTTACTTTATTCTCCGAGCCCACAACACAACTGTCATCCTTCACCCTCGTGGCACGTGGTATGTTTAGGAGGGTCCACGTCACTTTTAATGATGTCATCGGGTCCCACCACTCTCGCCTGTCTCCTCGACTCACTGGCACGTGGTGTGCATTCATGCATCCACGTCCAATCCAAGCATGGAATTCAATGGTCAAATCCCCTCCTCGGATCAACGACATAGATCCTTTCGGCGTTTTAGGGTTTCCACCATGTAAAGTCCCGATCCCTTGTTACCAGGACTCCTGATATCGTGATTCCCGATTTCCCAAAATGGAAAATCTCACGACATGTGTCCTGCGTCTTTCGGACGGTCTAGATCTATTTCAGAGCATTCGCCCCTAGTCTCTGAGATTTAACCTTCTGTCATCTCCCAACAAATCCTACGGTTGACGGGTTTTCCGGTCGAGATCTGATGGATCAGACGGTTCCTAACAAATTTAGAATTTCACGTATCGCGATTTTCCAATCCCCTGTGCAATAGCCAAAGACTTTAAACCTTGTCCACATTCTCCAGATCTGACGGTTACAAGGGTTAACCTTCCCTCCCAAACAGATCCTACGGTTCTAACACCATTGGTGTAGAGACCTATCTCCCCGTGGCCCTAGACCACACCAACTGCAGTTTCTTAACGCCGCTATATCTCCTGAGCTTAACAACAACTCGTCAAGTGTTCCCTTTACACTTCAGAACAAACTAGGGTCCAAAATTGGTCGTCCCGACTCAATTTCCCCTCGCATTCTCGGTCCAAAGACCGCTCCACTGGCCCATCTAGGATCAGTGTCGAAACGTTGGCTCTGATACCAATTTGTAGTGTACCCGTTTCGCTACCGAGGTTTTCAAACCTCTCCGTTACCATTCTATACATGGATTTTTACATAATTCATACAGACATTATAAGCACATGCATTTAAACAATTAAACACACTTAAATCTCAGAGTAAAATATATAAGTTACTGCTAAAATTAAACAAGCCATAGCATTCAACAGTAATTCATTTACACAACGGAAAACATGATAACATATTCAGAAGAGTCATGCAAATGTGATAAAACATAATTAGATACTTATCTGCTGACAGTGAATAAATCCACCAACCAAATGTAGGCCTCCCACTAACCTCCTAGCCATAGACCGCATTGCTCCTCAACTCAACAGTGGGTCACCCCCGATATGGGACTGAGCTCCACCCCAGGGCAAGGAATCCAGACTCAGGCTGAGTTTACAGGGAATTCATTCATACACAACCACTAGGAAGAAATCTCTCCCAGGAATCTCCCTCGCTCACTGCCCACAGACCCTCATTCCCCACATGCCTGTTCCACCCCAAGAGAGTGCACCTTCTCTGTCACCTGGACAGTCCTTCAGCTACCAGTCTCCCTTACCTTGGGTTACAGGAACAGACCGGACCGGAAGTCTCTGGGCTCTATGGCAGCTACAGGGTTCCTTCCAGGAGTTCTCTACTCCCTTTGCATACTCTCTCACATGGAGGAGTCGCTCACAGACCAACAAGCCTCATGCAGTCCAGTACTGAATGGTCACAACAACCCATGGGAAAAACAGACATGAGCTATCCAGCAGGTTTAACAATGGCGGATGGTCTCACAGATTGGCTCCACATATAGGCTTGGCGCTCAGACAGAGGATGTTTCGACCTTTCAGAATTCAACACACACATACAGGCTATTCCCGAAATCAACACAGACTATTTAATTTCCCGTTCCAGAATAGAGGAATACACAAGTTTCCTCAGAGCCGGATACAGGCTTCCACGAACTAGTTCAGCGATGGAAAATGGGTCTCACAGTCATGGCTTTGGGACAGAGAGGTACGGATTATTCAGAACAATTACAGGCTTTCCATCTCTCATGGACACACGTGGTATTCTTTGCAGAGGTCGAGTTAATCGTACTGCTCAGAGCTTGTACATGCTCAGGAAGTCGGGTGGAATGGAGGAGGAATCCCCCTCATGGCTCATCTTGGCCATTTTATCTGCATGCACTAGGACTGGCACTTGTCACCCTTGGAACTGCATACGTTCCATCAACCTACATCCCTTTTGTACGCTTTCCCTTTCCAAAACTTAGGATAAACAGAAATGCACATGTCTCTTTTTGAAATAATATTAAAATATTATTTCCCAGGCTTAAGCCCCCTAGGCTCAACCCTTAGCCCCTTTCCCACCTTCCATCCCCTAGTTTCTTTCCCACTCTGTGGACGCTCAGTCCCCCTTCACTCATTCATCATGGTCAGTCTGCACCTGGCGGTGTTTATATTTTATTGATTATTCTGCATACATACAAGTACAATAGCAGGCTCCTGGTCCTCAAACACTTAGGCTTCCTGGCCTAAAAAACACATAAGCCTTCCGACTTATACCAAAATTGGCTCACAAGCCTATAGAGCACATTTACAATTTATTGCATATATCATGATCTGTAACGGGGCTCGGCCTTGGGGACACTACAAATGGGGCCTGGATTTTATTGGAGAAATCCACCCTGCTTCTAGTGGGCAGCACAGACAGATCCTGACTACCATGGATTTCTTTACTAAGTGGATCAAAGCCATCCCCACCAGGAGTGCTTCCCACAAGGTAATCATTGGGTTCCTGGAGGACCTCATCACAAGGTTCAACTGCCCAAGTAAGATTGTCATTGATAACGCAACCGCTTTCGGGTCTGAGCCATTAGCCAAGTTTTGTGAGTGGTTCAGGATCAAACTGGTTCACTCAACCCCATATTATCCATAGGGAAATGGTTTAGCAGAATCCTCCAACAAAATCCTAATAAGGATCATTAAAAGATTATTGGAGGACAACAAAAGGGCTTGGAACTTGAAGCTGAAATTCCCTGTATGGGCCGATCAGGTGACCACAAAGAGATCTATAGGTGTTTCCCCTTTCCAATTAGTCTATGGAGCAGAAGCTATCTTCCCTTCTCAGCTGGCCATTCTCGTAGTGAAATTCTTCCAGGATTATCAAGAAGAGCCCAATGACATGATCAGAAGGATTCATCAAATGGTAGAAGTCCAGTAGGCCAGAGAGTAGGCAATGGACAAAATTCAGGATCATTAGCAGAGGATCAAGCAAGTTTTCGAGAAGAAGGCCAAAAGGGAAGAATTTCGGATAGGAGACTTGGTGCTGAAATGGGATTCTCCTAAACAAGATAAGGGCAAGCACAAAAAATTTGAAGCCCTGTGGATCGGGCCTTTCAAAATCTCTAAAGTTTTCTCAAATAATGCATATCAGCTGCAAGATTTGGAAGGTGAAGTGGTTTTCAGCAGCCCAGTAAATGGGCATTTTCTTAAAAAAATGTTTTGTCTGATCCTTCGGTGGCTCCTGTGTTTTGTAAATATTTTCCTTTCTGTTCTTTGTTTTCACTTTTATTGTTTCAGCTTAGTAAATGACCCAATAGCCCAACAACAAGGCACTGGAACTGCAAAATGAGTTCTTAGAGCATCATAGGGATGACTCTATCCCCCATGGAGCCTAATGTTAGCAACATTACTTGTCTTCGGCATCAGAAGATCCAGGTCTGCAGGTTGCACGAGGGGCGCCCAAGCGCAGTGAACAGAAGAAGTCCTTTTTGGACTTAAAATCAAGCGAGAGGGAAAAATTATAGTGTCAACAGTCTGGATCCATCCATATGAGCATATCAACGGTTGGCAGGAAATTGCAAATAGAAAGGTGCGCCGAAGATAATGCAATGGATGTCGCCCATATTGTGTGTAGGGAAAGGTAACAACCGTCCATCCAGAGGATGCGTGGCGGGAGATCCACTCACGTCGACGTTTCATCAATTGGGATTTCGAAGGGTGAAGGTTCCATGTTATCCTATCTCTTGAAAACCCGAACCCCAAAAGCACCATAGGCGCTCAAAGTGGGGCTCGTAGTATCATGAGGCAATCTCGACCGTCCATCTACAAGAGACACCTGGCGCACGATTAGGCTCCTCGCCTATTCACTCATCACGACTCCGAAGTGCAAGAAATAACTCCCTCATACCCCCGATGCGTGAAGTGACAAGAATGCTCAAGACCTAGGGCCCGCAACAACGTCAGGTAAGTTTAGGACTGTCATATTTGAAGGACGCATGGTGCCAGATTAAGTCGTTTCGGAGTTTCGCTCATCGCGATTTCAAGAAGCAAGGATCAGCCCATTCATATCTGCGAATGCCGAAAGCACCTTGGGGGTAAGCACAAGGTCATAGCCCGTGGTCACTTGGGAGACAAACAGAGTTGTGCAGGAGGGGCCAAAGGTGTCAAGTTCAATTACAGAGGTGATCATCGCGATCTCCAGGCGCCATCAGATCTGCTCTCAATACTGTTTCTCGCCTGGAGTAAATGACGGCAAGAGCGGGTGGTTGAAACCTCCTTTCATTCATTAAGTGTGGGAATGGAGGGTCTGGCAGGCGGTCTACTCGCAGGGGTCTTGTGTACCGATTTTTCCAAATAAGCCATGTCGAAGTCTTCGAAGAGATAGAAAATTTTGTGAACGCTATCTTGGAACTTAATGGCTTAGCTACCCTCCCTACAGGAGCCATGCACAGTTAAGATGGCGCGTGAAGAAGGATTCCAGTACGAGTTTGACTGAAAAGACACCTATCCCTGGGTGACTGGGTGCGCCTCTGTTAAGTGAATTCTCTTGAGTATATAAGCTCAGTTTTTATATTTTGTAAGCATCGATGGTAGAGCATAGCTCTTGATTGTAAAGTTTGAACAGACTCTAGCTCTCTGGTTATGTATTGGTATGTAATATTTCTTGTTTAATTATAGACAACCTTCTCACTCCATCTGGTTTTCATCTCATACCGAGAGAGTTCGTGATCGACTGATTTGTGCGAATGGTTGCAATTATGTTATGATAAAGGATTTATTGTTGCATTTTTGTATTCTCCAGTTTTCTTCATTTGAATGTAAGAAGATCTTGTGTTTATATGTTTCTTCCCCTATAGTCTATTAGAGACTTGATGTTTACAACAAACCTTTGCATCTTTTTGATACAAGTCTTCCCCCTACTCACCATTACTACAAATCATTGTCTGAAGTTATCTAAGACCTCATTTGCCCATGCATGCCCGACCTAGTTTCGGAGTTAGAGCCACATCGTCTTGAGTTAACCTTCATTTGATCACCTCATTAAACAAATCGTGACACAAATTGATGGGCGTCGGGATCTGCTCCTACTGCAATCAACGGGTGACTTCTGACGCTAACATTTATGCACCAGAAATGTTAGTGTCAGAAGTCACCCTTGGATTGCAGTAGGAGTAGAGCCCGACACCCATCATTTTGTGTCACGATTTGTTTAATGAGCTGATCAAATGGAGGTTAACTCAAGACGATGTGGCTCTAACTCTGACACTAGGTCAGGCATGCATGGGAAAATGAGGTCTTAGATAACCTTAGACAGTGAGTTGTAGTAAGGGTGAGTAGGGGGAAGACTTGTATCAGAAAGATGCAAAGGTCTGTTGTAAACATCGGGTCTTTAACAGACTGTAGAGGAAGAAACATCTAAACGCAAGATCTTCTTACATTCAAATGAAGAAAACTGAAGAATACAACAATGCAACAATAAATCCTTTATCATAACATAATTGCAACCATTTGCACGAATCATTCGATCACGAACTCTCTCAGTATGAGATGAAAACCAGATGGAGTGAGAAGTTTGTCTGTCATTAAAAAAGAAATCTTACATACAATACATAACCAGAGAGCTAGAGTCTGTTCAAACTTTACAATCGGGAGCTGTGCTCTACCATCGATGCTTACAAAATACAAAAACCAAGCTTATATACTCAGGAGAATTCACTTAACAGAGGCGCGCCTAGTCACTCAGGGCTAGGTGTCTTTTCAGTCAAACTAGTACTGGAATCCTTCTTCACACGCCATCTTAACTGCGCATGGCTCCTGTAGGGAGGGTAGCTGAGCCATTAAGTGCCATGCTAATGTGCGCAGACTTTTCTGTCTCTTCAAAGACTTTGGCATGGCTTCTTTGAAAAAATCGGTACACAGGACCCCTTCGAGTAGACCACCTGCCAGACCCTCCATTCCCACACTTAATGAATGAAAGGAGGTTTCAACCACCCGCTCTTGCCGTCATTTACTCCAGGAGAGAAAAAATATTGAGATCAGATCTGATGGTGCCTGTTGATCGTGATGATCCCCTCTGTAACTAAACTTGGTGCCTTTGGCCCCTCCTGCATAGCTCTCTTTGTCTCCCAAGTGACCACGGGCTATGACCCTATGCTTACCCCCAAGGTGCTTTCGGTGTTCGCAGATATGAATGGGCTGATCCTTGCTTCTTGAAATCACAATGATCGAAACGCCGAAATATCTTAATCTGGCGCCATGCGTCCTTCAAATCCGACGGTCCTAAACTTACCCAACGCTGCTGCGGGGCCTAGGTCTTGATCCCTCTCATCACTTCGTGCATTGGGGGTATGAGGGAGCTTCTTCTTGCGCTTCAGAGTTGTAATGAGCGAATAGGCGAGGAGCCTAATCGCGAACCAGGTGTCTCTTGTGGATGGACAGTTGAGATTACCTCGTGATACTGCAGGCCCCACTTTGAGAAACTTTGGCGCTTTTAGGGTTCGGGGTTTTGAGAGATAGGATAACATGGAACCTTCACCCTTCGAACTCCAAATTTTTGAAACGTCGACGTGAGTGGATCTCATGCCACGCATCCTCTGGATGGACGGTTGTTACCTTTCCCTGCACATAATATGGGCGCAATCCATTGGGTAATCTTCGATGAACCTTTCTATTCACGATTTCCCGCCAACCGTTGATATGATCATATGGATGGATCCAGACCGTTGACACTATAATTTTTCTCGCTCACTTGATTTTAAGTCCGAAAAGGACTTCTTCTGTTCACTGCGCTTGGGCGCTCCTCGAGCAACCTGCAGACCTAGATCTTCCGATGCCGAAGACAAGTAATGTTGCTAACAGAACGGTCCTAGCCAATAGAGGAATAATAACTAGGGCTTCTTAATAAAATATTATAACTAGAGTACAAAACAAAATTCGTTCTTAGAATAATGCACCTTCTGGAAATTTTCCTTATATTCTTGATATTACAGTAGCATTCAAAGGAAAGAATTACTAGAGGAGGTGGTGACTTGGTCTGCTCCACTGAGTAGCATTATCCACTTGGGAAATTCCTTGCATGTGGAGGAACATCATGTAGAGCTATTTCGAGGGTTTCACAATGACTAAGGAAACATCTGCAACCCTAAGAGCGTCTCCTTTGACAACTAATTTGACTGTTGAGAGTACAGTAGTGGTTATAGCCATGTGTTGGGGCTGAAATGGCGCGATCCAGTTGGAGGGAAGGAAAAGAGGCGTCTTTGAGATGAAAACAACAGGAACACATTAATGGTAGATATAGGATGTCTTAATTTCTTTGACAGACAGACCTACCCTCTCACCTCGAGAAATCACGAAAGTTAATAAGAATTTACTCTGTGACTTGACTAGTTAGGGTTCGTTTATTTTTCCAAGTGTGCCCATCACTGTTATCCTGTCATTCAGATGAGAATCTATTGATGCATCATGCAGTTGAATCAGTCCAGTTGGAGACTTTCCGTTTTAAATTTCGTTACCCAAACCCATTGAAGAACCGAACCATCCCATAGTTTGTATGACTGAATTCCCATATCCAACTAAGAGATATGGACTCTACCTCATGACTCTATAGAAGATATACAGTTTTAAACCAAAACAATTTACTTCATCCCGAGCCTAGCATAGAGAATCTCGCGCTAAGGATAGACTAGAAATATGGTTCCTAATTCTAGACTATTTGTTTATGAATATAGACATAAGCGAATAGAGGTAATATTTGTCAAACTTCTAGAGTCGGGAAACCTATCCTCATAATTTTACCCAACCAAGTAATATGATTGGGGTAGAGTGGAAATCATGCGATAGACAGAGCATGGGTACCTCACAGAGTTTATGATAGAAATGAAGACCATCCCCTTTAACAGTAATCACATACAAACTTAAGAGGATAATGATACATAAGTTTTTTTTTTTATGGTAAATTCGATAAATTAGAGGTACATTACATATGGTATCAGAGAAAAAGATTACAACACTGGACCTAAACAGGGCCACTTTGGTTGCTCTATATATATTTCGATTTGAGTAAAACTAATAAACCTTTTTGTTACAAACAAAAAACCCTTTCTATTTTTTGTGAATTATGGCAGCTCAATATGATGTGGAAATCAGAATGGAAGGAAAACTAGAGCAAGGACCTCCTGGAGATCCAAGACAGAATAGTGACAGAAGATCACCTATAGAAGTACTTGAAACAATGAGGAATCGTATTCTTGAACTGCAGGTTTTCAAAGCAGACAATGAGAAACTGAAGAAATCACAACACGAACAACAAGAGATAAATGAAGTCCTGTTGCGTAGCATAGTAACCACCAAAATCCTAATGGACGATAATCATGAAGAAGAATTTAGTAAGAGGGCTTCCAAGAACTCCGATCATGAAGCAGAAAAAGTGGACAACTCATATGAGGGTACCCCTTTAGTTGAAGATAAAGAAAAACCAGACAGGAAAAGGAAACAGGTAGATCATCTAGAAGGGGAACTCAAGAAGATGAAACCTGCTACATTTGATGGGGAATCCAGAACAGGTGAGGAACCCGAGGCATGGTTATTAGATATCAAAAAATATTTCCAAATATACAACTATTCTAGCAATATGAAAGTTAGAATGGTCATTTACAACTTGAAAGGAAAGGCCAACATCTAGTAGCAAGATCTGAAATTGGAAAAGGGCTTAAAAGAAAAACAGATGGAATGGTCTGACTTCAAGAAATATTTCAAAAAATAGTAGCTATCTAAAATCTACTATGAAAGGAAAACGAAAGAATTTTACGACTTAAGACTTGGACAAATGACAATGGAGGACCTTATAAATAAATTCCTGGAATTACTAAGGTTCATATCTTACATCCGGGAGGATAAGGTGAAAATCCAACAATTCTTAAGGTGTTTACCACAGTCCTATAGGGACATAATTGAATTTGACAACTCAAAATCCTTGAGTGAAGTATTCAGGAAAGCATGAATGTGCTACGACCAGTATAAACAGTGAACAGAGTTTCCTAAAGCCTGGAAGGATAAGAAACAAGATCAAATGAAACAGTGGAAGAAGGGATACCAACCGACACCTTATCAAAATGCAACAAAATATTTCCGAGAAACGATTTTCACTCCAACCATCTGAATACGCAAGGCAATGGTAAACTGGTAAATCTGGGAAAAAAGAAGTTTGGGGACATCCCTCGCGAACCGTTAAAGTGTTGGGAATGTGGATAACCTCACCTGAGGAAGAACTATCCACATTTAATTTCAGCAAATCAAAATCGTTGTTCATAACTTGCAGGAAGCCTCGACGGTGGGTGATGTGGGCAGAAGCCTGGATCGAATAAATGCAACCATAGATGGTCAACAAGATGACCACCAGTCCTCTGTGGTAGAAATCTAAGGTAAAATCAATAACACTTGAATTTTTTTTTAATTGACCCTGTGGCTACGTTAAGTTATATTACTCCTCGTATAATAGAGTCAAATAAACTTAAGAAACTGAAGCATGCGAAATCATGGATGGTACAACTAGCTACAGGAACTAAAAGGAAAGTAGTTGAATTTATTTTTAATTTTGAGTTCATCTTAGATGGTTAGAACATAAGGACAATTATGAACATCCTACCCCTAGGATCTTATGATATGATTATCGTAATGGATTGATTGGAAAATCACAAGGCAGTACTCAATTGTTATACAAAGACGATTAGCTATAAATACGATTATGACACTACTAGAACAACCCAAGGTGTACAAAAACCTGTATCAGTCAGATAAGTTTCCGCGATGCAATTCAAGAAATTTATGAGAAAGGGATGTCAAGTTTATGCCATCCAAGTAACAAACCTGTTATAAAAGAAAGAAAAACCTAACTTGGAAGACTTGGTTGTTTTACGTGATTTTAGAGACGTATTCATTGATGAAATACTTGAATTATCCCCTAGAAGAGAAATAGACTTCTCCATAGACCTACTACCTGGTTCAACCCCTATCTCGAAAGCACATTACTGAATGAGTATACCAGAATTGATGGAATTGGAAATCCAACTGCAGGAGTTATTGGACAAAGAATATATCAGACCAAGTGTTTCACCTTGGGGATCATGCGTCCTCTTTGTGAAAAAGAAAGACGGTACTCTAAGACTATGTATCGATTATAGACAATTGAACAAAGTGACTATTAAAAACAAGTACCCTTTACCTAGGATAAACGATCTATTCGATCAAGTAGGTGGGGAAAAGATATTTTCGAAGTTGGATTTACGATCTGGATATCATCAAGTTAGGATAAAAGATGAGGACATAAGCAAGACAACTTTTCGAACAAGATATGGACATTACGAATTTTTGGTCATACCTTTCAGACTCACTAACGCACCAACCACATTCATGTGTTTATTCATGTGCCAACCACTTGGAAAAATTCCTGCTGGTGTTTATTGACGATATACTGGTGTATTAAAAAACAGAATAAGAACATGAAGAACACTTAAGAATCATCCTACAAACTTTGAGGAAACACCAACTGTATGCTAAATTCGATAAGTGCGATTTTTATCAGAAAAATTGACAATACCTAGGACATGTCATTTCTGCAGAAGGCATTGTAGTCGACCCTGAGAAAGTAAGAGCCATTATGGAATGGCCGGTACCGAAGGATGTAGTGGACATCCAATCATTCATGGAAATCACCAGATATTATCGCAAATTTATAGAGGGGTTTTCCAAAAAAATCCTACCCCATCACTTCGTTAGAAAGGAAAGGGACCAGCTTTAACTGGTCACAAAAGTGCCAAGATAGTTTTAATAAGTTGAAGAAATTATTAACAACCGCACGCATTCTAAAGGTAGCAAACCCAAATTAAGACTTCACGGTCTATGTCGACATGAGTAAAGAAGGACTAGGTGTTGTCCTAACTCAAGAAGTACACGTTATTTGCTATGAGTCCCAGAAGTTAAAGGAACATGAGTGAAACTACGTCACTCACGATTTAGAATTGGCAGCAGTAATACACGCCTTAAAAATGTGGCGACACAACATAATGGGCAGAAAGTTTCTACTATTGACAGATAATAGTGAGGTGAAATACATGTTTAAACAACTAGATCTTAATGCAAGGCAAGCAAGGTGGCTAGCCTTTTTGAGCAAATTCAACTTTGTGGTAAGACATATCAGAGGTAAGGAAAATAAGGTAGCGGATGCTTTGAGTAGAAGAGTCCACGAGATATTTGAAATAAACGTCAGTAGGGCAGAAATCGATCTGGAACAAAGAATAAGGATGACAGGTATTAATGACGAAAATTACACAAAGTTGGTGGCGGAATTACATGACACTACAACAAACTCACACGAATGAGACCTAAGTATCGATAAAAATGGGTTACTACATTTTAAAAACAGACTTTACATACCCGAATCAGTAGAGTTAAAGATAACAGTTCTTGATGAAGTGCATAAGAAACCGTATTCTGGTCATCGAGGATACCAGAAAACGATAACAACACTCATGAAAATTTTCTATTGGCCTAATATGAAGGGTGAAACAACATAATACTTTGCTAGGTGCCAAGATTGTCAGCAGGTAAAGGTTGAACACCAGCATCCAATCGGCCTATTACAATCATTACCAGTACCAAAATGGAAATGGGAGGCCATATCGCTAGACTTTATTACAGGTTTGCCCAAGACTCAGAAACATAATGAATTTAGCATGGTTATAATCGATAAACTCAACAAGTCTACACACTTTATTCCAGTAAAGTCTATTTTTAAAGCTATAAACATTGCTGAAATATTTATGAAAGAAATTTTTAGATTGCATGGTATTCCTAAAATGGTAATTTCAGACAGAGACATAAAATTCACGTCCTCTTTTTCGAAGGAATAGTTTGCAAGGCTAAATACCAAACTGAATTTCAGTATGAGCTATCATCCACAAATGGATAGACAAATCGAAAGGACAAACAAAATCATAGAAAATATGCTCGACATACACGTAAGAACAAAACTGAGCAAATGGGAAGACTATCTACACCTGGTAGAATTTGCATATAACAATGGGTACCAAACTTCAGCTAAGTTAAGCCCCTTCAAAGTACTGTACGACAAAAAGTGTATGACCCCAATTAGCTGGGACAACCTAGCTGACAGACTTATGGTTGGACCAGAGATGCTCGAAGAAATGGAGAATATGGTAAGAAAGGTACAACGAAACATAAAAGAGGCATAGGGAAGTCAGAAGAGTTATGTGGACCAGTAAAGAAGACACTTGGAGTTTCAAGTGTGGAAGCATGTTTACTTAAAATTCAAAGCCCAGAAAAGTTCACTAAAGCTCAAAAATGGTGTCAAGTTGGCACCCAGTTTTTGTGGGCCCTTCGAGATACTAACTCGAATTGGACCCGTGGCATACCAACTTGCATTTCTAGCTAATCTAAAAATTCATAATGTATTTCATGTTTCTTTATTGAAAAAATATGTTCATAACCCTACTCATATGATTGATTAGAACTTTGTGCAAGTGGAACTAGAAGGCGAGTTCTAGGCGGAACCCCTACGTATTCTGGACCAGAGAGAAATACTACCTCGGAACAGAAACGTTTCTCAGATAAAGGTGCAATGGAAGCACTTTAGTCCTGAGGAGGCCACTTGGGAGTTAGAGGGAGATTTGTGGAAATCTCATCCAATCCTGTTCCAAGAAATGAACAAACACTGAGAGAAGTGTTATATTGAAGGGGGAAAGGATGTGACATCTCCAAAAATAAAGTATTTTTTGAAATTTAAAATTTGTTGAAAAATTATTATGTTTTTAGTAAATTTGAATTTTGATTTTTTTTTTTCCATTTATGGCATTTCCAAATTTCAAATTTGATAAATTGTAATTAATTATTATGACTGTTGAGAAAAGACCTGATCTGACCCAACTAACTATTTGACTATGACACTTATATGTAAACAAAATATTGTTTTATTTATTGCAGGAGGACAAATGGAACAACCATGTTAAATTCAACTGACCTTGAGTCCATGAGTGGGGAACATGTTGGAACTACCTTTGGGTTGATTTTTACAAGTGGCAAATCAAGTATTTGGCCATTGGTAGCCCCTGAAAATAAGGGATTTAGGAAGCTACGAAAATTCCAAAGGGAGGGAAAAAAAGACCTAGGCAAAAAGATTTTATGGATAAATAACATATGTGAGGAGGCAGGACGTTGCCTAGTATGTTGGGGAAAAAGGACTATTGGACACTTGTTGTTATGAACACTGAACTTTGAGTGTAAGGCAATCAGAGAATTATAGATAGAAGAAACATTGTTGAAGAGGAGATTTCAAGTTCCCCCTCATGGATTCATGGTCACGCTAAGGGGTGAACTGGGCAAGTGATTTGGCTGCCTAGTTCTAAGGTTGGGAGGAACATGGTTGTTCCCTTTGTCTTCTCGCAAACTAGTTCAGATATGTAATCTCTTCCTTCTCTGTTTTGAATTATCATATATATGATGTAGTGAACTTATTGAATCTGGATTTAAGTTATGTTCCATCTCTTTGAATTAATTCGGTACAGTAGTAATGCCCTCTTTTAATTCGGTATGAATAACATAACCTGGGCAAAATCTATTCAATGTATGAAGTATAAAAGGAAACTGATAGAATGCCTTACGAATTAATGCTGAGTAACATTTCTACATTTGAGTTAATCCCGAATGAATATTAATGTCTGCCTTTTAATTGTTATGATAATCAGAACGAAATTACATGGTTGAATTTTCGTATAATCCCTTTTTAAACTAGGTTATTATTATAGAGACAGTTGTAGGGTAATTACCAGTATATCGAAACTCCAGTGTACAAAATTATCTACTTGGAAATGGACTTGAACTTAACATATTTTCATAGGGTATTTATACTTTGGTAAGAACTTATGTGCCAAGTGATGATAATGATCAGTATATCCACTCAATGTGAAATCATGATCTCCGTCATAGTTGAGAGCATAATCTCTTGTACCCTTAAGGTACCTCATCACATGTTTTGCAGCCACTAAGTGAACATGTCTAGATTCTACCAGAAACTGACTCAATGTGTTCATGGAAAAACAAATGTCTGGTCTGGTGTTCGTCAGGTACATCAACAATCCAATAATTT
>ML808409.1:82024-97364 GCA_009831015.1 Picea engelmannii
CACAAGATCACCATTAACAGAGATGTAATATTTGATGAATCATCTCTCATCAAATCAGATGTAGATGTTCAAATGAAGCAAGAAGAATTACCTATGTATCAACAGATTCAGTTTGAAACTAATTCAAATATAGATGGAAGTGAACATGAACAAGTTTTTGAAGATGTTCATGACGATTTTCGTACAAAATAAGACATGGTTGATGATAACAATCAACAAAATGTGGATGAGCCACAAAATTCCCTAAGGAGATCTACGCGGGCCAGAGTTCCTCCAAGAAGGTATGATTATTTTGTTTCATCAGTTTCTTTAAGTACTAATGATGATGAAACTTTGTGCTATCAGGAAGATGTGAAGGGTTCTAACAATGATAAATGGAAAGAAGTAATGAAGGATGAAATTAAGGCATTAGAGAGGAACGCCACATGGGACCTGATAGAAATTCTAAGAGACAAAAAAACTGTAGGTTGCAAGTGGGACTACAAGCTGAAGAAGGGTGTTGATGATGAGGTGGAAAGGTACAAAGCAAGGCTGGTTGCAAAAGGATATTCTCAGAAAGAAGGCATTGACTTTCATGAGATTTTTTCACCAGTTCTAAAGATTGTTTCAATTCAAATTGTGTTAGCATTAGTTGCATTTCTTGATTTGGAGTTGGACCAACTAGATGTTAAGACTGCTTTCTTACATGGATATTTGGATGAGGAAATTTACATGGAACAACCTGAAGGGTTCGCTCAAAATTGCAACAAGAAATTTGCTTGCAGGCTCAATAAATCATTGTATGGTCTTAGGCAGTCGCCCAGACAATGGTACCAGAAATTTGACTCTTTCATGCAGAATCATACAAGGAGTGAGTATGATCATTGTGTTTACTTTAAGAAATTGAATAATGACATATTCATTATCTTAGTATTGTATGTTGACGATATGCTTTTAGAAAGAAAAATCATAATTGATATCAACAGGTTAATGACTTAGATGGCTAGGATGTTCGATATAAAATATCTAGGAGCATCAAGGAAGATTTTGGGCAAGGAGATATTCAGAGATAGGAGGAATGGTAAGATTTGGTTGTCACAACAAAAGTATGTTGATAAGATACTTTTGAGGTTTGGTATGAACGATGTGAAACCCGTTTCAGTCCCTTTGGATTCCCATTTTAAGATTTCTTCAAGTTTATGTCCTAGTACAAAAGAATAAAAATAATATATGTCTCGAATATCATATGCTAATGCAGTAGGAAGTCTAATGTATGTGATGGTTAGTACAAGGCCATACATTTCACATGTAGTTGGGGTTGTCAATAGGTATATGGAAAATCCAGGTAAAGAGCACTGGGCAATAATGAAATGGGTCCTTCGGTATCTGAGGGAGACAAGTGATTACTGTATCACCTATAACAATGGTTGTGAATTAGTTTGTGGATATGTTGATTCTAATTTGGCAAGTGATTTGGACAAGAGAAATTTGACTTCATGGTATGTATTTACTCTTGTAGTTGGAGCTATTAGTTGGATGTCAAAGTTACAGAACATTGTTTCTTTATCCACTACAGAAGCATAATATGTAGCTGCTTCACATGCTTGCAAAGAGGCAGTTTAGTTGAAAGGTTTGTTTTGTGAGTTTGAAATGATGCAGGACAAAGTAAAGTTACTTTATGATAGTCAAAGTGTTATTGACTGGGATAAGAATCCAGCCTACCACAACAAAACAAAACATATACCTATCAAGTACCATTTTGTAAGATAAGTCATAGATGAACGTGGAGTCTCTCTTGAGAAAGTGCATAAAAAAGAGAACTGCACAGACATGTTCACAAAACCAATACTGTTAGAGAAGCTATGATGGTGTTTGGCTTCTCTTGGCTTGCAGAAAAGGTGATGAACAAAGAAGGTAGCAAGGTATCAGGTTAATTGTTGTCAAGGTGGAGATTGTTGAATATGGCAATGAAATTCCCAAATTTAGTAGATATGAGCATAACCTATTTTAGTAGATTGAGTGGAACCTATTTTGTAGTAGTTTGTTCAACCAAATCTACCAATTTGGTATGAATGCACAAGTTTAGAAAATATTTATGTAACTAATCTAATTCTTCTCATTATTTATGTAATCCCGTAGAGGAAGACATAAGTGTGAGTGAGCTATTGTAATCTCCTTGATATGAATAATAAGACAACCGATACGTATGCTTGGTGGACATAGCCCAACATTTGGGTGAACCATGTAAATCGCTTTGTTTCTTGTCTGTGTATTTATTGATTGTATTATATGATATTTGTGTTTCCGTATTTGCAAATATAACATACAATGGCTAGATTTTATGTGAATAAAAAATGTATGAAATATTTAATAGGGATGAGAGAAATACCCATTGGGCATGGAGTCATAAGAGATAAGCCAGACAACCAACTATTGCTTGACTTAAAATCTTAAAAGATGGATAAGCCACATAGAACATCCAATCTTAAATGAATTCTATATAAACTTATCAGACAGAAAGTGAATATTTAAGATAAGATATACAAAGAGCATGATAAATGAATTTTGCATCAAATATTTCTTACTCAAATAAGTAAGAACACATTTAATGATAACAAAGAAGGAACACATACACTCATAATACTGACTACAATAGCTTAACACAAGAATTTCTGAGTAAATATGTGACATCCCCAAAAATAAAGTATTTTATGAAATTTAAAATTTGCTGGAAAATTATTCCATTTTTAGTAAATTCAATTTTGGATTTTTTTTTGCCATTTATGGCAATTCGAAATTTCGAATTTGATAAATTGTAATTAATTATTATGACTATTGGGCAGAAACCTGATCTGACCCAACTAACTATTTGACTATGACACTTGTATGTAAACAAAATATTGTTTTATTTATTGCAGGAGGACAAATGAAACAACCATGTTAAATTCAGTTGAACATGACTCCATGAGTGGGGACTATGTTGGAACTACCTATGGGATGATTTTTACAAGTGGAAAATAAAGGATTTGGCCATTGGCAGCACCTAGAAATCAAGGATTTAGAAAGCTATGAAAATTCCAAAAGGGAGGGAAAAAAAGACCTAGGAAAAAAGATTTTATGGATAAATAGCATATGTGAAGAGGTAGGATGCTGCTTAGTATGCTAGGGTAAAATGACTACTAGAATCTTGTTGTTATGAACACTGAACTTTGAGTGTGAGGCAAGGAGAGGATTACAGATAGAAGAAACATTGTTGAAGAGGAGATTTCAAGTTCGCCCTCATGGATTCATGGTTAGACTAGGGGGTGAACCGGGCAAGTGATTTGGCTACCCAACTCTAAGGTTGGGAGGAACGTGGTTGTTCCCTTTGTCTTCCCGCAAATTGGTTCAGATATGTAATCTCTTCCTTCTCTATTTTGAATGATCGTATATCTGATATAGTGAACTCATTGAATCTGAATTGAAATTATGTTCCATCTCTTTGAATTAATTCTGTACACTAGTAATTCCTTCTTTTAATTCGGTATGAATACCATAACCTGGGAAAAATCTATTCAATGTATGAAGTATAAAAGAAAACTAATAGAATGCCTTACAAATGAATGTTGAGTAACATTTTTACGTTTGAGTTAATCTCGAATGAATATTAAAGTCTGCCTTTTAATTGTTATGATAATCAGAAGGAAATTTCATGGTTGAATTCTGGTATAATCCCTTTTTAAGCTAGGTTATTATTACGGAGACAGTTGTAGGATAATTACCAGTATATCGAAACTCCAGTATATAGAATTATCTACTCGTAAATGGACTTGCACTTAAGAACTTTACATAGGGTATTTATACTTTGGTAAGAACATATGTGGCAAGTGATGATAATGATTAGGGTTTTATTTTAAGTACCTGATAGCCCAAAACAAATAAAAAAACTAGGTATGATAGAAATCACAATAAATATTTATTTTACCTATATATATATATATATATATATATATATATATGCCTAAGTATTATAGTGGAAATGGACATAATTACGAGTATAGAAGTTGTAAGTGATTTCATGCCGATATGTCTGCAACTTTTTCCTTTTAGAGCTTAATCCCAACAATGTTCACATACAACTGGAAGACAGATAGATATTTAATCCACACACACACACACACACACACACACACACACACACACACATATATATATATAGGAGTTTACAGAAGTAAAAATCACAATTGACCATAACAAAGCCTCTGAGCATAATGACACAGAATAATAAAATAGAGTGAGAGAATATTTTCCAATTATAAACAGTCTAATTATGATGAAGAAATCATAATACCATTAAGAGGATTTTAAATCGGCCATGCTTGATATTGTTTTCAATTACATTGTCACAAGAAAATAATTTGGGATATAAATCTCAAAGGGCTCTTAATATAAATCTAATTCCCGCAAGTATTATGTCCTCCTCTAACTACAAGTTATCAATATATAAATTAGAAACATCCTTAAAATCCAGAAGACACCTAGAATCAGGACAAAACGTCTTCAGTAACAAAAATTTACAGAGCGTCCATTATCATTTCTAGTACTCAGAAGAATAAGTCTGCAAGACACTGGGCATAGAAACCGAATAGATTTTTTTGCGGTAGGTAAGATTCGACATCCTAGAGCCTGGCATGGTTGACATCCAAATAAATTTTATCATTTAAAGAATTAGTATAATATACGAATTAAACAAATGCAAAATTTCAATAGAACAATGAATACTGAAAATTGTTGAGACTGAACGATACTTAACTTATGCCTAGAGTTCGACATCCTGCCCTAGTCGCTTTTTGTTTGAATAAAAATCCCAGGATGAGGAGAAGGGGGTCCAGGTATCCTTGATGGTTACCCTCACATCAAAAGGATCCCACCATTAGTGTTGGTACCAAATCTTAATAAGTCCTCTCTTACAAAGAAGTATTCAGTAGTGAAAACCCTTAACCTGTAAACTATTCAAGCATGCCTTACGAGAAGACTAGAGTAATAATACAAACATTTCATACAGGACATAGACCTTATTAAAGGGGTTAAGTTTAAAACATTCATGAACCAAACTACAACGAATAATTATAACCAAACAGTAAAGGTAAGGGTCATTACGCTACGGTATTCCAGTGACAGGAACTAATCTCTAACCGTATAGATAGCAGGGTTTCAGTACAAAATTTTTACACCATAAGAACCCCATAAGATGTTCGAGGAACTACAGAAATAAAAGGATTTACACCTAAATAAAGTAATTAATTGTGTAGAAACTAGTCGAGAGTCTGGTAGACCTACAAAATAATGGCTCCATCCTTACAGGGAAATAAAATAAGAATGTCATATAGTATACTACCAAACATTGGACCCTTCCACCCCTTAAGAAAAACCACTTAGTTTCTCAGTGACCATTCCCAAGGGAAACATGCCTCCCTCAGTTTTATTAAAGGAAGAACAACAATGAAAGTAACCAAACATAGTAGTAACTACCCATGAAGAAATCTATGTGTGTGGAAAGACCCCTAATTACAGGATTCACGGGTGGGTAGGTCGAGCCATTTATAGAAACTGGAGAGGGGACTAACAATTTTACAACCTCCTCCAGGAACGTGTTAGCAACATTACTTGTTTTCAGCATCAGAAGATCCAAGTCTGCAGGTTGCATGAGGATCACCCAAGCATAGCAAACAGAAGAAGTCCTTTTCAGACTTAAAATCAAGTGAGCAGGCAAAATTATAGTGTCAATCATCTGGATCCATCCATATGAGCATATCAACGGTTGGTGGGAAATCACGAATAGAACGGTGTGCCAAAGATAATGCAATGGATGGCGCCCATATTGTCTATAGGCAAAGGTAACAGCTGTCCATCCGAAGGACGTGTGGCACGAGATCCAATCATGTCGGCGTTTCGATAATCGGGAGTTCGAAGGATGAAGGTTCCATGTTACCCTATCTCTCAAAACCCCGAATCCTGAAAGCGCCAAAGGCGCTCAAAGTGTGGCCCACAGTATCATGAGGAAATATCGACTGTCCGTCCACAAGAGACACCAAGTGCGCAATTAGGCTCCTCACCTATTCGCTCATCGCAACTTCGAAGCACAAGAAGCAGCTCCCTCATACCCCCGATGCGCAAAGTGACAAGAGCGGTCAAGACCTAGGGCCCACAGCAACATCGGGTAAGTTTAGGACCGTCAGATTTGAAGGATGCATGGCGCCATATTAAGCCATTTCGTCATTTTGCTCATCACGATTTCAAGAAGCAAGGATCAGCCCATTCATATCTGTGAACGCCGAAAGCACCTTGGGGGTAAGCACAGGGTCATAGCCCGTGGTCACTTGGGAGACAAAGAGAGTTGTGCAGGAGGGGGCAAGGGCACCAAGTTTAGTTACAGAGGGGATCATCGCGATCTCTAGGCGCCATCGGTTCCGATCTCAATATTGTTTCTCGCCTGGAGTAAATGACGGCATGAGCGGGTGGTTGAAACCTCCTTTCATTCATTAAGTGTGGGAATGGAGGGTCTGGCAGGCAGTCTACTCGAAGGGGTCTTGTGTACCGATTTTTCCAAAGAAGCCATGCTAAAGTCTTTGAAGAGACAGAAAAGTCTGTGCATGCTAGCTTGGCACTTAATGGCTTAGCTACCCTCCCTACAGGAGCCATGCACAGTTAAGATGGCGCGTGAAGAAGTATTCTCCAGTATTCTTCATTTGAATGTAAGAAGATCTTGCGTTTAGATGTTTCTTCCCCTACAACCTGTTAGAGACCTGATGTTTACAACAGACCTTTGCATCTTTCTGATACAAGTCTTCCCCCTACTCACCCTTACTACAACTCACTGTCTGAAGTTATCTAAGACCTCATTTGCCCATGCATGCCCGACCTAGTTTCAGAGTTAGAGCCACATTGTCTTTAGTTAACCTCCATTTGATCACCTCATTAAAAAAATCGTGACACAAACTGATGGGCGTCGGGCTCTGCTCCTGTTGCAATCCAGGGGTGACTTCTAACGCTAACATTTCTGGCACCATTGCCGAGGATGAAGTTGAAAATTTTCGCCGAGGTTGAACGACATTGAGCCTCTGATCCTGAAGGTGCATCGGGTATCAGAGCCTTTGAAGATTGCTACTATGCACCTGGTGACTCCATTGTGATGAATTAGCTGTGGTAAACCTACTCTATTAATTGTGGATTTTAGAGGCAGACACACGCGGTGTCATCCACAACTGCCTCTAGCTACACCCAAAACTGATCCGGAGGTGGTTCTTAGAAAAGGAAAGAACTTTGAAGAATAAGCTTCCATCGTCGAACCAGGTAATCCGCCATATCCTTCTATAAGAACTCCATTTTCTCCTCCTCATTTCTTAATAGACCTCCGTCGGAGGTTTCCCGTTTCCTAAATTTAGGGAGTGTTCCTGTTGAGTTTTCCCCTCCTGGATTGGGATTGGAGGGAGAAAACCTTGTCACTCCCCTCTCCTCCGAAGTTGTACCTTGGCATAGACCCAGGACCGCAGAAGATTTCCCCATGCCTAGTTTTTCCACTCTTGTGCAAAGAGGAGCACCTGTTGACTTGAGCTTGTTAGCATTCTCCTTAAATCCCCTCTTTTTTCCCACTCCACTTCGGGACTCATTCCCAACAGCCCCTTCGCGAACTCCTTCTCCTCCGATTTCTCCTCCACCTAATATTCCTATGGCTGGTGCTAATCCCCTTATAAATAGAATGGACGCCATAGTCACTACTAGATATGCCCCCTTAATCCTACCTCATCCTATGAATCCTCTCCTTGCTAGAGATTACTTGAAATACATGCCCAAGTTCACTGGGGAAGGGGACATAATTGCTGAAGAGCACTTGGCTGCTTTCTACAGTTATGCAGACAACCTAAACATTGAAAACGAAGATGTTTGGATGAGAGTCTTTGTCCAGAGCCTAGATGGCGAGGTGAGGAAATGGTTTAGAGGATTGGCAACCAGATCTATTGCTGGAATCGAAGTCGTGGATAGTGTTTTCCTGAGGCAGTGGGGCGATAGGAAATATTTCATGTATTACATGATAGAGTTCAGGTCTTTGAAGAAAATGGAAGGAGAGTCTGTCTCTAACTTCTCCAAAATATTTAATAAGATGTATAATAAAATTCCTGCCGAAATAAAACCCTTAGAAGCCTCAGCCAAAATTTCTTATGCTAGTGCATTCGGCCCCGATTTCTATCTTTTGTTGAGAGAAAGAAAAGCCACCTCCTTAGCTCAAATGCAAGACGTGGCCATAGAGGTGGAATCCAATGTGTTAGCAGCTGACAGAATGAGGAACAAGGCTGACGTAGACAGAAGAAAGGGAAGGTTGGAATCCTCAACTTCTGGATCATCGGTGCCCTACCCTCAAGTGGATGAACTGACCAAGATGGTGAAGTCTCTGTCTGCAGAGAAGGAGAGAATGAAGGTAGAGGGGAGGTAACCATAAAAGGGCCCTCAAAATGTCAAAAACAAAGGAGGTTTCAGGAGGCCAAACAATTTTACTTCCCCGAATGTGCAAAGAGAGAGGGGAAGAGACAGAGAAGACCAGAAAATTTAGGCCCCTTTTCAAAACAATTTTGTGGATGAGGGGGAAGAAGGAGAACAGACGATCTTGATCCTGAAATCCATTTCTTCGGAGACACTCCTCCTTTTCCTCATCTCACTAAATCAGCCTACGAGGAGTCCCTCATGGACAGTCAGCTAAATGAGCTGAGCAAGGATGGCAAGGCTAGTGGCGGCCAAGGTGGGTATGATCTGAGGTCCAAGAAGAGGACTATAGTGCCTGACATTCCTGAGTAGTCCACTAGGACAGAGAAACCTACCAATGAAGTAGAAGATAGTCATAGAGGTAAGAAGCACCAACCCCTCTCTCCCATAATCCAGAGTCATGTTCCCGAAATAAGAGAAATTCCAAGGCTTACATCTTATTTTAATTTTGAGCATGAAATTCAAAAGATCAGAATTCTTGTGCCCCTAACCGAATTGATTATACAAGAAGGGTTAAAGAAACTCTTTCCTGAGCTTTTATAGTCTAAGGTCTCTTACCTTCCCACGGACTCCATTACTTTGCAAGATGAAAAGCCTGCAGTTATTTTAGGTCCTATGGTAGAAGATAGGAATGACTCATCCCCTCCCTTCTACACTTCCTTGAACATACATGACAAGGTACTGCACAACTGCTTGATGGATTCAGGGGCTCTTCAAAACCTCATGCCCAAAACTATCATGGAAGAATTAGGGCTAGAAGTCACCCAAGCCTATCATGACATCTATTCCTTCGACTCCAGGAAAGTTCAATGTCTCAGGGTTATCAAAGACCTGGTCGTGACCTTGTTTCAGTTGCCCATGCAAAGTGTGGTCATGGATATTGTAGTGGCTAATGTCCCCCCTAAGTTTGGTATGCTGTTATCAAAATCTTGGATAAAAAGACTGGGGGGAACTTTGCAGATGGATCTAACCTATGCTACTATACCAGTGTTTGGGGGAGAACATAGGAGGCTATATAGGGAATCCCAGTTGGCCTATATAATCAGTGATGAAGCTAATCCCACCAACCATCCTATTTTTGCCTTAGACATTGATTTAGGTTCCAGTTTACTGCAACTGACTCATACTCCCGAGCCCCCTCTTGAACTCAGAGAGAAGCCCACTACTCCTCATGAGTTTCCTCCCTCCATCACCTCCGTCTGGGAAATGTTTTTCGATGGAGCCTGTTCCAGGGAAGGCGCTGGTGTTGGAGTGTTTTTTGTATCCCCTTCCTAGGAAACCATGTCCCTGTCATATAAGATGGAGTTTGATACCACCAACAATGTGGCAGAATATGAAGCCCTTGTTCTAGGATTGAGAGCTGCAAGGGAAATGGGAATTCAGGAGGTAGTAGTGTTTGAAGATGCAGATTTGGTGGTCCAATAGATCAAAAATGCTTATCAGGCTAAGCACCCTCGACTCAAAAATTACAGAAATGAAGTATGGGACCTAATTGACAATTTCTTCTCCACATTCAATATCTCTTTTATTCCAAGGGAGGATAATGATGTGGCTGATTCTTTAGCTGTTTCATCTAGCCAGTTCATGGTCCCTCAGCCGCCTATGGCCAAATATGATGTTGAGATAAAATATAGGCCCTCTGTACCAGACAATGTCAAGCATTGGAAGGTGTTCGAAGATGATCTAGAAATTGAGAAGTTTCTCCAATCTGTTGATGAGTTTTCTGCATTTCACATTGATCAGGATCCTGATACAGAAGATAGCCCTCACCCCAAGGTGTTTTTAAATAAAATTGCTAACCACTATATTATTCAGCTACCTAGCAATCACATTTCGAGGGGACTTGTCCCTTTAGAAAGATTGTTCGATGGGAATGATGTGGCAGTAAAGGGTAGGGTTTTAGATGAAGATTCTGACACAACTGAGTGCAACATTAGCACACAGGAGGAGCCTAAATTTGTCAAGCTTTCAAGGAGTTTGACCACAGAGAAGAGGGCCGAATATAGTGAGTTGCTTAAAGAATTTGCTGGTGTGTTTGCATGGACCTACGAAGACCTCAAAACATATGATACACCCATCATTGAACACAAGATCCCACTAAAGGAAGAGGCTAAGCCATTCAGGCAAAAGCTTATGCAGATAAACCCCATGTTGATGTTTGTCATGGAGAAAGAGGTGAAGAAGTTGTTAGAGGCTCGGATCATCGTCCCCTTGAGATATTCCAAATGGGTGGCCAATTTGGTTCCCGTAAGAAAGAAAAGCGGAGAAATTAGTCTTTCTGTCAACTTCAGGAACCTGAATAGGAGCTCAAAGAAAGATAATTATTCCCTGCCCAACATGGAGCACATATTGCAAAGGGTAACTGGTGCATCTAGGATTTCCATGATCGATGGTTTTTCTGGATATAATTAGATATTGGTCATGCTTAAAGACAGATAAAAGACAACCTTCACCACCCCTTGGGGCACATTCATGTATGCCAAAATGCCATTTGGACTGATGAATGCAGGAGCGATGTTTCAGCGAGCCATGGACATAGCCTTTATCGGGGAGAAAGATAAGTTTATGGTGATCTATCTGGACAATATAACAGTCTTCTCGAGGTCGGATAAAGAGCACTATTGTCACTTGAGAAAAGTTTTCTCAAAATGTCGAACGTTCAGCCTTTCTCTAAACCCCAAGAAGTCTTTATTTGCTATGAAGGAGGGGAAGTTATTAGGCCATATAGTATCAGCAGAAGGAGTGAGGATTGATCCTAACAGAGTGGAGGCAATTCGGACCCTGTCGCTTCTCAGGTCAAAGAAGGAAGTTCAGGAGATTCGTCTCTAATTTTGTTGAGCTGGTGAAACACATCACAGCCATTCTCAAAAAGGGAAATGAAGTGAAATGGACCACTAAACCCAGGGAATATTTTGTCCAAATAAAAAAAGCATTGACTGAGGCACCAATGCTGATCAGTCCTGACTATTCGAAAGATTTCCTAATCTTCTCTTTCACTTCTTCTGATACAGTAGCAGTGGTCTTGTTGCAGAAAAAGGAGGAAGGGCGAGAGCAACCTATCACCTTCTTCAGCAAGGCATTAAGAGATGTAGAGGTCAGGTACGAAATCATGGAGAAACAGGCCTATGCTTTAGTGAAAGATCTCAAGGCTTTCAGAGTCTATGTCTTGCACTCAAAGGTGACCGCTTATGTTCCTTCAACCTCTGTGAAGGACATCCTAGTACAGCCTGACATATATGGGAGGAGAAGTAAATGGATAGCCAAGATCCTGGAGTTTGACTTGGAAATAAGGCCTACCAAATTGATCAAAGGTCAAGGCTTAGCCAAGCTGCTGGCTGAAACCGATTGCCAAGTTTTGGGGGTAAGTTTCATGAACGAATGCTCAGGAACTCAGCGGGGTCAGTTGTCTGAAATAGACCCTCAAAGAGAACCCCCATTGGCTCTACGTCCTTGGTATAAGGATGTCATATAATTTATGCAGGGGTTGCGGCCCCCATATGGCCTACAAAGAAACAAAGCAAGAGATCTAAAGCTTAGGATAGTCAGGTACTGCCTTATTGATCATATTTTATAATAGAAAGACCCCCTGGGGGTGATTTTAAAATACATGGACCCACAAGAGGCCGACAGGATCATGGTCGAATTTCACAGCGGCCTGTGTGGAGGGCACCATTCCTGGAAGACTAAATCCCACAAAGCTGGGAACTACTGGCCCACGTTGTTCACTGATGTCCATAGAGGAGCTAAAGCCTCTATCACATGTCAAATATTTTCAGGAAAGCAACAGCTCAAGTCTCTACCTTTACAGCCTGTAGTTGTTTTGGGACCTTTCCAACAATGGTGTAGTGTACTCGTTTCGCTACCGAGGTTTTCAAACCTCTCAATTACCATTCTATACATGGATTTTTACATAATTCGTACAGACATTATAAGCACATGCATTTAAACAATTAAACACACTTAAATCTCAGAGTAAAATATATAATTTACTGCTACAATTAAACAAGCCATAGCATTCAATAGTAATTCATTTACACAGTGGAAAACATGATAACATATCCAGAAGAGTCATGCAAATGTGATAAAAAATAATCATATACTTATCTTCTGACAGTGAAGAAATCCACCAACCAAATGCAGGCCTCCCACGAACCTCCCAGTCGTAGACCACACTGCTCCTCAACTCAACAGTGGGTCACCCTCGAGCTGGGATTGAGCTCCACCCCAGGGCAAGGAATATAGACTCAGGCTGAGGTTACAGGGAATTCATTCATACACAACCAACAGGAAGAAAGCTCTCCCAGGAATCTCCCTCGCTCACTTCCCACAGACCCTCATTCCCCACATGCATGTTCCACCCCAGGAGAGTGCACCTTCTTTGTCACCTGGACAGACCTTCGGCTGCTAGTCTCCCTTACCTTGGGTTACAGGAATAGACTAGACCGGAAGTCTCCGGGCTCTATTGCAGCCACAGGGTTCCTTCCAGGAGTTCTCTCCTCCCTCTGCGCACTCTCTCACTTGGAGGAGTCGCTCACAGGCCAACAAGCCTCACGCAGTCCAGTACTGCGTGGTCACAACAACCCACGGGAAAAACAGACACGAGCTATCCAGTAGGTTTAACAATGGCAGATGGTCTCACAGATTGGATCCACACATAGGCTAGACGCTCAGACAGAGGATTTTTTGGCCTTTCATAATTCAACACACACACAGGATATTCTCGAAATCAACACAGACTATTTAATTTCCCATTCCAGAACAGAGGAATACACCAGTTTCCTTAGAGCCAGATACAGGCTTCTTCGAACTGGTTCGGCGATGGCAAATGGGTCTCACGGTCACGGCTTCGGGACAGAGAGGTATGGATTATTCAGACCAATCACAAGCTTTCCAACTCTCAGGGACACATGAGGTATTCTTTGCAGAGGTCGAGTTAATCATACTGCTTAGAGCTTGTACATGCTCAGGCAGTCGGGTGGAATGGAGGAGGAATCCCCCTCACAGCTCATCTTGGCCATTTTATCTGCATGCACCAGGGCTGACACTTGTCACCCTTGGAGCTGCATGTGTTCCATCAGCTTGCATTCCTTTTGCACGCTTTCCCTTTCCAAAACATAGGATAAATAGAAATGCACATGTCTCTTTTTGAAATAATATTAAAATATTATTTCCTAGGATTAATCCCACTAGGCTCAACACTTAGCCCCTTTCCCACCTTCTAGCCCCTAGTTTCTTGCCCACTCTGTGGACGCCCAGTCCCCCTTCACTCATTCATCATGGTCGGCCTACACCTGGCGGTGTTTATATTTTATTGATTATTCTACATACATACAAGTACAACAACAGGCTCCTGACCCTCAAACACTTAGGCTTCCTGGCCTAACAAACACATAAGCTTTCCGGCTTATACAAAACTTGGCTCACCAGCCTATAGATCACATTTACAATTTATTGCATATATCATGATCTGTAATGGGGCTCGGTCTTGGGGACACTACAATCCCCCTCCCCTTATTTTTGCACTGTCCTAAGTGCCACTTTACATCGCATCTACAAGTTCTTCAAAATTTTCAAAAAGATGCGGGTACTCTGCCTGCATAACATCTGCATTCTCCCATGTCGCATCCTCGAGACCGTACCAAGTCCATTGGACCTTTACAAGCTCTATAGCTTGATTCCGGAGCTGTTTTCTTTTCCTGTCCAATATGCGTACAAGATGCACTTGCAGGACACCTTCTTGTTCCACCTGGATCACAGTCCAATCGATAACATGATTAGTATCAGGTACATATTTCTTAAGCAGTGAAACATGAAACAAATTATGTACAGTCATAGATGCAGGTAATGCAAGCATGTATGCAAATGGCCCAATCCTTTCCAGGATCTTGAATGGCCCACAAAATCTTGCTACCAACTTGGCGCAACTTCCCAATTTCAGGGAACTCTTGTTAGTTTTCACTTTCATGAAAACATGGTCACCCACTTTGAATTCTTGATGGGTTCTGTTACTATCAACATAACTTTTCTGCCTGTCCTGGGCAGCTTTCAGATTCTTCTTGATTTTTATCATTTGCTCTTCCATTTCTTTGAGTAGTTCAGGTCCAACTACTACCCTGTCAGTTGGATTATCCCAGCTCATTGGAGTTTTGCACTTTCTTCCATATAGTGCTTCGAATGGGCTCATCTTCAGAGATGCATGATACCCATTATTGTAGGCAAATTCTACCAAATGCAGGTTGTCTTCCCACCTTGATCGTTTATGCATCACATACATTCTCAACATGTCTTCTATTACTCTGTTTACTCTCTCTGTTTGTCCATCAGACTTGGGATGATATGATGTACTGAAGTTCAGATTCGTTTTGAATCCCTTGAACAGTCCTCTCCAGAAATTCGAAGTGAATTTCGGGTCCCTATCAAACACATTTGTCTTAGGAATTCCATGCAAGCGTGCAACTTCTTTTAAAAATATATCAGCAACATTTGTTTCTCTATGGGTGGTTTTCAGTGGAATAAAATGGGCAGCTTTAGTAAGCTTGTCCACCACCACCATGATTGAATCATGTTGCTTGCTTGTTCTGGGCAATCCTGTGATAAAATCCGTTGTTACCACATCCCATTTCCACTCAGGAATAGGTAAAGGCTACAACAACTCTGCTGGGTGTCTGTGCTCAGCCTTGACCTTCTGTCATTCCATACATCTGGCGATGTATTCAGCAATTTCCTTCTTCATACCTAGCCAAAAATAATGGCTTTTGACTGCTGCCACAGTCTTCTGATATCCAAGATGTCCAGCATAAACCATGTTATGCATCTCCTTTAGAATTTCCAGCTTCAACTCTTG
>ML808409.1:98293-115563 GCA_009831015.1 Picea engelmannii
CTATCTTGGAGTACACCAAGATATCGTCCAAGAATACTATGACGAACTTGTCCAAATAATTTCTGAACACTCCATTCATTAAGCACATGAAGATAGCAGGCGCGTTGGACAGTCCAAATGGCACCACAATGAACTCATAATGACCGTACCTTGTTCTGAAGGCAGTCTTGCGGATTTCCTCATCCCTTATTCTCACTTGGTGATATCCAGATCGAAGATCTATTTTCGAAAATATTTTCGCATCCTTCAACTGATCAAAAAGATCATCAATCCTTGGCAGAGGATATTTGTTCTTGACAGTGACTTTATTCAACTGTCGAAAGTCAATGCACAGCCTCAACGTTCCATATTTCTTCTTCACAAATAGAACCGGGGCTCCCCACGGTGACATGTTGGGATGAATGTACCCTTTCTTTAGTAGCTCTTCGAGCTGCAGTTGCAACTCTTTCAGCTCTGGTGTGCTCATTCTATAAGGAGCCTTTGAAATTGGAGCTGCTCCCGTCATCAAATTTATAGAAAAATTGATGTCCCTCTTCGGAGGTAGTCCAAGCACCTCCTGGAACACATCCTCAAACTCTTTGAGAACCTTGTGGTCTTCCATATTCGAGACCATATTTTGGAATACTTCTTCCACCCGGGCTGCAAATAATTGACAGCCTTTCCGGTAACATTTCTTCAGCTGCATGGTTGAGATTTCTCTAATAGCCACAGCTATGGTAATTCCTTGAACTGTTACCTAATTTCCCTCTTCATCCAGACATGTAAATCTCTTGTTATGACAATCCAGAAGGGCATCGTGCTGGTCCAACCAGTCCATCCCAATTAAGTAATCATAGGAACCTAAAAGCAGAATGTTCAATTCAGCCTTAGTGCTCATTTCTTTCATGTCCACTGAGCAGGACTTAACCAATTCAGTGACCTTCCTCTTGGTCCCTGTGGCTAACTTTACTAACCAAGACTTCTCATGTTTGATTCTCGTTAGATGCAAACTTTCCACCACTCTAGGATCTACATAACTATGGCTATCCCCTAAATCAATTAAAATAACAAGGGGTCGGTTGTTGATCATACCTTCCACTTCAATCATGTGTGATTGAAATTATGCTTGCTTGTTGTCCAGGGCTGCATAGATCCTCAACATTCTTTTGCCCATATCCTCCACTGTTTCATCTTGTTGAACAGTATGGATAGTTCTTGCTTTGTCTTTCCTATGGGGGCAGTCTCTGTACCTATGATTCCCTTTACAGCCCCAACACTCCATAGGTGGAGGCCTTGGCATCTGCTCACTCCCTTCAACTTTCATGGGGTCTCTAAAGGATGATTGTTCCCCAGGGCCATTCTTGAAAAAGGGAGGCTTGTTTCCCTTCTGCCTCTATTCTTTCTTAAACCTCTTCTGGTCATCCCAAGCCTTCCGAAAGGTAGGCTTTTCTCTTTGTTGTTCGTATAGGCATTTCTCCCTTCTTATGGTTTCTTCCATGGTCTTAGGATCATCATATTGAATCTTGTCACCAATGGAAGGTGGCAGTCCACTCAGATACCTCTGAATCTTGACAACCTCATCTTTGATGAATGGAACATACTTCAGTAGTTCCAGAAAACTTCATTCATACTCATCAATGGTCATACTGCCCAACTTGAGTTTGAAGAACTCCTTCATCTTTCTGTCATAGTATCTTTTAGTCAGGTATTTCTTCTCGAAATACCTCTTAAATTCCTTCCAAGTGACCTCTTTCTCTCGGATGTGCTGCACCTGCACAAACTGATCGCACCACATGGATGCTTTTCCTTTCAGTTGGTACATTGCAATTCTTCCTTCTACATGGGCAGAATAATTCTGCAGTTGGAACTATTTATTCATGCCAACCAACCAGGTCTCAGCATATTCTTCCTTCATATGTTCTCCATCGATTATTGGAGGCTTAATCTTGTTCATTTCCCCTTTCAATTCATCCTTTCCAGATTTTCGGTGTCTTCTGGAAGGGGACGGACTTGAACTACTATGTGTCTCCTTTCCAGAATGCTTCTGGGAGATACGGTAATGTCTGTCACCACTCCTCAATCTTCTTCTCCCCTCAAGGGTTCTGACACTTCTTGATATGCTTGTGCCACTCCCCTTTTCCAATTTCTTTTCTATTCTTTCTAGGCTCTTCAACAATTTTAAATTGAATTCACCCTGCCGATCCCGGACTTTTATGATCTTTCGGCTATTAGCTAGGTGAGCCTGGGCATCTTTCTGCAATCTTTCGATGAGTTGCATCATATGTCCTTCCTTATCCATCTCTTTTCCATGCCCATTGGAGTTCGATCCTTCGACTCCTAAGTTAACATCCTTTCCTTCCTGTTCATCTTCCATTTCAGGGGTAATCTGCACTCTTCCCCACTCCATACTCAGCGTTGATTAACTGGAGTTCTGGCCTTCATTGAATTTTTCACACACACTGTGCAATTAAATTCAAAAATTTTCAGGCCATTAAACTTCAGGAACAATCCACGACATTTATAACTAATATGAACAAGAACGAGAGACATTTCAACTTCACAAATTTTTCTAAGCTCTGTTTGGCTCTGCAATTTCTGGGGTTTCGAAACTTTGGAATCTCGGTCCACGAAGATTCGACGGTTAAATATACAAAACCCAAGTCACCCTTTTCACAACTCGAGACATCGCGAGTTCATGAGTCAAAAACTTTCGACTCATTCCTCTAAATGTTGATACCCGAGATGCGACAAGGGTATGGCTCTCTCCTCGCTAGGGTCTACTACGCATGACCGTAGTCTAGGTCTAAGTCTAGGTGTTAGCACTCTTCGCTACTCGCACCTTCGTGAGTTGTGGCATCCAACCCTGACACCTCCCTTTCACAAAACCCCGAGGAGCGATGTTGAACTTTCTCCTCTCGTTCTCGCTACTTCGCGACTTCACGAGTTTCCATGTCAAGCTCCTATGCCTTTATCTCGCGAGCTCCCGAAATTGCAAGTTACTTTATTCTCCGAGCCCACAACACAACTGTCATCCTTCACCCTCGTGGCACGTGGTACGTTTAGGAGGGTCCGCGTCGCTTTTAATGACGTCATCGGGTCCCACCACTCTCGCCTGTCTCCTCGACTCACTGGTACATGGTATGCATTCATGCATCCACGTCGAATCCAAGCATGGAATCCAACGGTCAGATCCCCTCCTCGGATCAACGACGTAGATCCTTTCGGCGTTTCAGGGTTTCCACCATGTAAAGTCCCGATCCCTTGTTACCAGGACTCCCGATATCGTGATTCTGGATTTCCCAAAATGGAAAATCTCATGACATGTGTCCTCCGTCTTTCGAACGGTCTAGATCTATTTCAGAGCATTCACCCCTAGTCTCTGAGGTTTAACCTTCTGTCATCTCTCGACAGATCCTACGGCTGACAGGTTTTCCGGTCGAGATCTGATAGCTCAGACGGTTCCTAACAAATTCAGAATTTCACGTATCGTGATTTTCCAATCCCCTGTGCAATAGCCAAAGACTTTAAACCTTGTGCACATTCTCCATATCTGACGGTTACAAGGGTTCACCTTCCCTCCCAAACAGATCCTACGATTCTAACACCATTGATGTAGAGACCTATCTCGCCATGGCCCTAGACCACACCAACTGTGGTTTCTTAACGCCGCTATATCTCTTGAGCTTAATAACAACTCGTCAAGTGTTCCCTTTACACTTCGAAACAAACCAAGGTCCAAAATTGGTCGTCCCGACTCAATTTCCCCTCGCATTCTCGGTCCAAAGATCGCTCCACTGGCCCATCTAGGCTCAGTGTCGAAACGTTGGCTCTGATACCAATTTGTAGTGTACCCGTTTCGCTACCGAGGTTTTCAAACGTCTCCGTTACCATTCTATACATGGATTTTTACATAATTCGTACAGACATTATAAGCACATGCATTTAAACAATTAAACACACTTAAATCTCAAAGTAAAATATATAAGTTACTGCTAAAATTAAACAAGCCATAGCATTCAACAGTAATTCATTTACAGAATGGAAAACATGATAACATATCCAGAAGAGTCATGCAAATGTGATAAAACATAATTAGATACTTATCTGCTGACAGTGAAGAAATCCACCAACCAAATGCAGGCCTCCCATGAACCTCCTAGCCGTAGACCGCACTTCTCCTCAACTCAACAGTGGGTCACCCCCGAGCTGGGACTGAGCTCCACCCCAGGGCAAGGAATCTAGACTCAGGCTGAGTTTACAAGGAAATTCATTCATACACAACCACCAGGAAGAAAGCTCTCCCAGGAATCTCCCTCGCTCACTGCCCATAGACCCTCATTCCCCACATGCCTGTTCCACCTCAAGAGAGTGCACCTTCTCTGTCACCTGGATAGTCCTTCAGCTACCAGTCTCCCTTACCTTGGGTTACAGGAACAGACCGGACCGGAAGTCTTTGTGCTCTATGGCAGCTATAGGTTTCCTTCTAGGAGTTCTCTCCTCCCTTTGCATACTCTCTCACATGGAGGAGTTGCTCACAGACCAACAAGCCTCACACAGTCTAGTACTGCATGGTCACAACAACCCATGGGAAAAACAGACATGAGCTATCCAGTAGGTTTAACAATGGTGGATGGTCTCACGGATTGGCTCCACATATAGGCTTGGCGCTCAGACAGAGGATGTTTCGACCTTTCAGAATTCAACACACACATACAGGCTATTCCCAAAATCAACACAGACTATTTAATTTCCCGTTCCAGAAAAGAGGAATACACCAGTTTCCTCAGAGCCAGATACAGGCTTCCACGAACTGGTTCGGCGATGGCAAATGGGTCTCACAGTCATGGCTTTGGGACAGAGAGGTACGGATTATTCAGAACAATCACAAGCTTTCCAGCTCTCATGGACACACGCGATATTCTTTGCAGAGGTCGAGTTAATCGTACTGCTCAGAGCTTGTACATGCTCAGGAAGTCGAGTGGAATGGAGGAGGAATCCCCCTCATGGCTCATCTTGGCCATTTTATCTACATGCACTAGGGTTGGCACTTGTCACCCTTGGAACTGCATGCGTTCCATCAACCTACATCCCTTTTGCACACTTTCCCTTTCCAAAACTTAGGATAAACAGAAATGCACATGTCTCTTTTTGAAATAATATTAAAATATTATTTCCCAGGCTTAAGCCCCCTAGGCTCAACCCTTAGCCCCTTTCCCACCTTCCATCCCCTAGTTTCTTTCCCACTCTGTGGACGCTCAGTCCCCCTTCACTCATTCATCATGGTCAGTCTGCACCTGGCGGTGTTTATATTTTATTGATTATTCTGCATACATACAAGTACAATAGCAGGCTCCTGGTCCTCAAACACTTAGGCTTCCTGGCCTAAAAAACACATAAGCCTTCCGACTTATACCAAAATTGGCTCACAAGCCTATAGAGCACATTTACAATTTATTGCATATATCATGATCTGTAACGGGGCTCGGCCTTGGGGACACTACAAATGGGGCCTGGATTTTATTGGAGAAATCCACCCTGCTTCTAGTGGGCAGCACAGACAGATCCTGACTACCATGGATTTCTTTACTAAGTGGATCAAAGCCATCCCCACCAGGAGTGCTTCCCACAAGGTAATCATTGGGTTCCTGGAGGACCTCATCACAAGGTTCAACTGCCCAAGTAAGATTGTCATTGATAACGCAACCGCTTTCGGGTCTGAGCCATTAGCCAAGTTTTGTGAGTGGTTCAGGATCAAACTGGTTCACTCAACCCCATATTATCCATAGGGAAATGGTTTAGCAGAATCCTCCAACAAAATCCTAATAAGGATCATTAAAAGATTATTGGAGGACAACAAAAGGGCTTGGAACTTGAAGCTGAAATTCCCTGTATGGGCCGATCAGGTGACCACAAAGAGATCTATAGGTGTTTCCCCTTTCCAATTAGTCTATGGAGCAGAAGCTATCTTCCCTTCTCAGCTGGCCATTCTCGTAGTGAAATTCTTCCAGGATTATCAAGAAGAGCCCAATGACATGATCAGAAGGATTCATCAAATGGTAGAAGTCCAGTAGGCCAGAGAGTAGGCAATGGACAAAATTCAGGATCATTAGCAGAGGATCAAGCAAGTTTTCGAGAAGAAGGCCAAAAGGGAAGAATTTCGGATAGGAGACTTGGTGCTGAAATGGGATTCTCCTAAACAAGATAAGGGCAAGCACAAAAAATTTGAAGCCCTGTGGATCGGGCCTTTCAAAATCTCTAAAGTTTTCTCAAATAATGCATATCAGCTGCAAGATTTGGAAGGTGAAGTGGTTTTCAGCAGCCCAGTAAATGGGCATTTTCTTAAAAAAATGTTTTGTCTGATCCTTCGGTGGCTCCTGTGTTTTGTAAATATTTTCCTTTCTGTTCTTTGTTTTCACTTTTATTGTTTCAGCTTAGTAAATGACCCAATAGCCCAACAACAAGGCACTGGAACTGCAAAATGAGTTCTTAGAGCATCATAGGGATGACTCTATCCCCCATGGAGCCTAATGTTAGCAACATTACTTGTCTTCGGCATCAGAAGATCCAGGTCTGCAGGTTGCACGAGGGGCGCCCAAGCGCAGTGAACAGAAGAAGTCCTTTTTGGACTTAAAATCAAGCGAGAGGGAAAAATTATAGTGTCAACAGTCTGGATCCATCCATATGAGCATATCAACGGTTGGCAGGAAATTGCAAATAGAAAGGTGCGCCGAAGATAATGCAATGGATGTCGCCCATATTGTGTGTAGGGAAAGGTAACAACCGTCCATCCAGAGGATGCGTGGCGGGAGATCCACTCACGTCGACGTTTCATCAATTGGGATTTCGAAGGGTGAAGGTTCCATGTTATCCTATCTCTTGAAAACCCGAACCCCAAAAGCACCATAGGCGCTCAAAGTGGGGCTCGTAGTATCATGAGGCAATCTCGACCGTCCATCTACAAGAGACACCTGGCGCACGATTAGGCTCCTCGCCTATTCACTCATCACGACTCCGAAGTGCAAGAAATAACTCCCTCATACCCCCGATGCGTGAAGTGACAAGAATGCTCAAGACCTAGGGCCCGCAACAACGTCAGGTAAGTTTAGGACTGTCATATTTGAAGGACGCATGGTGCCAGATTAAGTCGTTTCGGAGTTTCGCTCATCGCGATTTCAAGAAGCAAGGATCAGCCCATTCATATCTGCGAATGCCGAAAGCACCTTGGGGGTAAGCACAAGGTCATAGCCCGTGGTCACTTGGGAGACAAACAGAGTTGTGCAGGAGGGGCCAAAGGTGTCAAGTTCAATTACAGAGGTGATCATCGCGATCTCCAGGCGCCATCAGATCTGCTCTCAATACTGTTTCTCGCCTGGAGTAAATGACGGCAAGAGCGGGTGGTTGAAACCTCCTTTCATTCATTAAGTGTGGGAATGGAGGGTCTGGCAGGCGGTCTACTCGCAGGGGTCTTGTGTACCGATTTTTCCAAATAAGCCATGTCGAAGTCTTCGAAGAGATAGAAAATTTTGTGAACGCTATCTTGGAACTTAATGGCTTAGCTACCCTCCCTACAGGAGCCATGCACAGTTAAGATGGCGCGTGAAGAAGGATTCCAGTACGAGTTTGACTGAAAAGACACCTATCCCTGGGTGACTGGGTGCGCCTCTGTTAAGTGAATTCTCTTGAGTATATAAGCTCAGTTTTTATATTTTGTAAGCATCGATGGTAGAGCATAGCTCTTGATTGTAAAGTTTGAACAGACTCTAGCTCTCTGGTTATGTATTGGTATGTAATATTTCTTGTTTAATTATAGACAACCTTCTCACTCCATCTGGTTTTCATCTCATACCGAGAGAGTTCGTGATCGACTGATTTGTGCGAATGGTTGCAATTATGTTATGATAAAGGATTTATTGTTGCATTTTTGTATTCTCCAGTTTTCTTCATTTGAATGTAAGAAGATCTTGTGTTTATATGTTTCTTCCCCTATAGTCTATTAGAGACTTGATGTTTACAACAAACCTTTGCATCTTTTTGATACAAGTCTTCCCCCTACTCACCATTACTACAAATCATTGTCTGAAGTTATCTAAGACCTCATTTGCCCATGCATGCCCGACCTAGTTTCGGAGTTAGAGCCACATCGTCTTGAGTTAACCTTCATTTGATCACCTCATTAAACAAATCGTGACACAAATTGATGGGCGTCGGGATCTGCTCCTACTGCAATCAACGGGTGACTTCTGACGCTAACATTTATGCACCAGAAATGTTAGTGTCAGAAGTCACCCTTGGATTGCAGTAGGAGTAGAGCCCGACACCCATCATTTTGTGTCACGATTTGTTTAATGAGCTGATCAAATGGAGGTTAACTCAAGACGATGTGGCTCTAACTCTGACACTAGGTCAGGCATGCATGGGAAAATGAGGTCTTAGATAACCTTAGACAGTGAGTTGTAGTAAGGGTGAGTAGGGGGAAGACTTGTATCAGAAAGATGCAAAGGTCTGTTGTAAACATCGGGTCTTTAACAGACTGTAGAGGAAGAAACATCTAAACGCAAGATCTTCTTACATTCAAATGAAGAAAACTGAAGAATACAACAATGCAACAATAAATCCTTTATCATAACATAATTGCAACCATTTGCACGAATCATTCGATCACGAACTCTCTCAGTATGAGATGAAAACCAGATGGAGTGAGAAGTTTGTCTGTCATTAAAAAAGAAATCTTACATACAATACATAACCAGAGAGCTAGAGTCTGTTCAAACTTTACAATCGGGAGCTGTGCTCTACCATCGATGCTTACAAAATACAAAAACCAAGCTTATATACTCAGGAGAATTCACTTAACAGAGGCGCGCCTAGTCACTCAGGGCTAGGTGTCTTTTCAGTCAAACTAGTACTGGAATCCTTCTTCACACGCCATCTTAACTGCGCATGGCTCCTGTAGGGAGGGTAGCTGAGCCATTAAGTGCCATGCTAATGTGCGCAGACTTTTCTGTCTCTTCAAAGACTTTGGCATGGCTTCTTTGAAAAAATCGGTACACAGGACCCCTTCGAGTAGACCACCTGCCAGACCCTCCATTCCCACACTTAATGAATGAAAGGAGGTTTCAACCACCCGCTCTTGCCGTCATTTACTCCAGGAGAGAAAAAATATTGAGATCAGATCTGATGGTGCCTGTTGATCGTGATGATCCCCTCTGTAACTAAACTTGGTGCCTTTGGCCCCTCCTGCATAGCTCTCTTTGTCTCCCAAGTGACCACGGGCTATGACCCTATGCTTACCCCCAAGGTGCTTTCGGTGTTCGCAGATATGAATGGGCTGATCCTTGCTTCTTGAAATCACAATGATCGAAACGCCGAAATATCTTAATCTGGCGCCATGCGTCCTTCAAATCCGACGGTCCTAAACTTACCCAACGCTGCTGCGGGGCCTAGGTCTTGATCCCTCTCATCACTTCGTGCATTGGGGGTATGAGGGAGCTTCTTCTTGCGCTTCAGAGTTGTAATGAGCGAATAGGCGAGGAGCCTAATCGCGAACCAGGTGTCTCTTGTGGATGGACAGTTGAGATTACCTCGTGATACTGCAGGCCCCACTTTGAGAAACTTTGGCGCTTTTAGGGTTCGGGGTTTTGAGAGATAGGATAACATGGAACCTTCACCCTTCGAACTCCAAATTTTTGAAACGTCGACGTGAGTGGATCTCATGCCACGCATCCTCTGGATGGACGGTTGTTACCTTTCCCTGCACATAATATGGGCGCAATCCATTGGGTAATCTTCGATGAACCTTTCTATTCACGATTTCCCGCCAACCGTTGATATGATCATATGGATGGATCCAGACCGTTGACACTATAATTTTTCTCGCTCACTTGATTTTAAGTCCGAAAAGGACTTCTTCTGTTCACTGCGCTTGGGCGCTCCTCGAGCAACCTGCAGACCTAGATCTTCCGATGCCGAAGACAAGTAATGTTGCTAACAGAACGGTCCTAGCCAATAGAGGAATAATAACTAGGGCTTCTTAATAAAATATTATAACTAGAGTACAAAACAAAATTCGTTCTTAGAATAATGCACCTTCTGGAAATTTTCCTTATATTCTTGATATTACAGTAGCATTCAAAGGAAAGAATTACTAGAGGAGGTGGTGACTTGGTCTGCTCCACTGAGTAGCATTATCCACTTGGGAAATTCCTTGCATGTGGAGGAACATCATGTAGAGCTATTTCGAGGGTTTCACAATGACTAAGGAAACATCTGCAACCCTAAGAGCGTCTCCTTTGACAACTAATTTGACTGTTGAGAGTACAGTAGTGGTTATAGCCATGTGTTGGGGCTGAAATGGCGCGATCCAGTTGGAGGGAAGGAAAAGAGGCGTCTTTGAGATGAAAACAACAGGAACACATTAATGGTAGATATAGGATGTCTTAATTTCTTTGACAGACAGACCTACCCTCTCACCTCGAGAAATCACGAAAGTTAATAAGAATTTACTCTGTGACTTGACTAGTTAGGGTTCGTTTATTTTTCCAAGTGTGCCCATCACTGTTATCCTGTCATTCAGATGAGAATCTATTGATGCATCATGCAGTTGAATCAGTCCAGTTGGAGACTTTCCGTTTTAAATTTCGTTACCCAAACCCATTGAAGAACCGAACCATCCCATAGTTTGTATGACTGAATTCCCATATCCAACTAAGAGATATGGACTCTACCTCATGACTCTATAGAAGATATACAGTTTTAAACCAAAACAATTTACTTCATCCCGAGCCTAGCATAGAGAATCTCGCGCTAAGGATAGACTAGAAATATGGTTCCTAATTCTAGACTATTTGTTTATGAATATAGACATAAGCGAATAGAGGTAATATTTGTCAAACTTCTAGAGTCGGGAAACCTATCCTCATAATTTTACCCAACCAAGTAATATGATTGGGGTAGAGTGGAAATCATGCGATAGACAGAGCATGGGTACCTCACAGAGTTTATGATAGAAATGAAGACCATCCCCTTTAACAGTAATCACATACAAACTTAAGAGGATAATGATACATAAGTTTTTTTTTTTATGGTAAATTCGATAAATTAGAGGTACATTACATATGGTATCAGAGAAAAAGATTACAACACTGGACCTAAACAGGGCCACTTTGGTTGCTCTATATATATTTCGATTTGAGTAAAACTAATAAACCTTTTTGTTACAAACAAAAAACCCTTTCTATTTTTTGTGAATTATGGCAGCTCAATATGATGTGGAAATCAGAATGGAAGGAAAACTAGAGCAAGGACCTCCTGGAGATCCAAGACAGAATAGTGACAGAAGATCACCTATAGAAGTACTTGAAACAATGAGGAATCGTATTCTTGAACTGCAGGTTTTCAAAGCAGACAATGAGAAACTGAAGAAATCACAACACGAACAACAAGAGATAAATGAAGTCCTGTTGCGTAGCATAGTAACCACCAAAATCCTAATGGACGATAATCATGAAGAAGAATTTAGTAAGAGGGCTTCCAAGAACTCCGATCATGAAGCAGAAAAAGTGGACAACTCATATGAGGGTACCCCTTTAGTTGAAGATAAAGAAAAACCAGACAGGAAAAGGAAACAGGTAGATCATCTAGAAGGGGAACTCAAGAAGATGAAACCTGCTACATTTGATGGGGAATCCAGAACAGGTGAGGAACCCGAGGCATGGTTATTAGATATCAAAAAATATTTCCAAATATACAACTATTCTAGCAATATGAAAGTTAGAATGGTCATTTACAACTTGAAAGGAAAGGCCAACATCTAGTAGCAAGATCTGAAATTGGAAAAGGGCTTAAAAGAAAAACAGATGGAATGGTCTGACTTCAAGAAATATTTCAAAAAATAGTAGCTATCTAAAATCTACTATGAAAGGAAAACGAAAGAATTTTACGACTTAAGACTTGGACAAATGACAATGGAGGACCTTATAAATAAATTCCTGGAATTACTAAGGTTCATATCTTACATCCGGGAGGATAAGGTGAAAATCCAACAATTCTTAAGGTGTTTACCACAGTCCTATAGGGACATAATTGAATTTGACAACTCAAAATCCTTGAGTGAAGTATTCAGGAAAGCATGAATGTGCTACGACCAGTATAAACAGTGAACAGAGTTTCCTAAAGCCTGGAAGGATAAGAAACAAGATCAAATGAAACAGTGGAAGAAGGGATACCAACCGACACCTTATCAAAATGCAACAAAATATTTCCGAGAAACGATTTTCACTCCAACCATCTGAATACGCAAGGCAATGGTAAACTGGTAAATCTGGGAAAAAAGAAGTTTGGGGACATCCCTCGCGAACCGTTAAAGTGTTGGGAATGTGGATAACCTCACCTGAGGAAGAACTATCCACATTTAATTTCAGCAAATCAAAATCGTTGTTCATAACTTGCAGGAAGCCTCGACGGTGGGTGATGTGGGCAGAAGCCTGGATCGAATAAATGCAACCATAGATGGTCAACAAGATGACCACCAGTCCTCTGTGGTAGAAATCTAAGGTAAAATCAATAACACTTGAATTTTTTTTTAATTGACCCTGTGGCTACGTTAAGTTATATTACTCCTCGTATAATAGAGTCAAATAAACTTAAGAAACTGAAGCATGCGAAATCATGGATGGTACAACTAGCTACAGGAACTAAAAGGAAAGTAGTTGAATTTATTTTTAATTTTGAGTTCATCTTAGATGGTTAGAACATAAGGACAATTATGAACATCCTACCCCTAGGATCTTATGATATGATTATCGTAATGGATTGATTGGAAAATCACAAGGCAGTACTCAATTGTTATACAAAGACGATTAGCTATAAATACGATTATGACACTACTAGAACAACCCAAGGTGTACAAAAACCTGTATCAGTCAGATAAGTTTCCGCGATGCAATTCAAGAAATTTATGAGAAAGGGATGTCAAGTTTATGCCATCCAAGTAACAAACCTGTTATAAAAGAAAGAAAAACCTAACTTGGAAGACTTGGTTGTTTTACGTGATTTTAGAGACGTATTCATTGATGAAATACTTGAATTATCCCCTAGAAGAGAAATAGACTTCTCCATAGACCTACTACCTGGTTCAACCCCTATCTCGAAAGCACATTACTGAATGAGTATACCAGAATTGATGGAATTGGAAATCCAACTGCAGGAGTTATTGGACAAAGAATATATCAGACCAAGTGTTTCACCTTGGGGATCATGCGTCCTCTTTGTGAAAAAGAAAGACGGTACTCTAAGACTATGTATCGATTATAGACAATTGAACAAAGTGACTATTAAAAACAAGTACCCTTTACCTAGGATAAACGATCTATTCGATCAAGTAGGTGGGGAAAAGATATTTTCGAAGTTGGATTTACGATCTGGATATCATCAAGTTAGGATAAAAGATGAGGACATAAGCAAGACAACTTTTCGAACAAGATATGGACATTACGAATTTTTGGTCATACCTTTCAGACTCACTAACGCACCAACCACATTCATGTGTTTATTCATGTGCCAACCACTTGGAAAAATTCCTGCTGGTGTTTATTGACGATATACTGGTGTATTAAAAAACAGAATAAGAACATGAAGAACACTTAAGAATCATCCTACAAACTTTGAGGAAACACCAACTGTATGCTAAATTCGATAAGTGCGATTTTTATCAGAAAAATTGACAATACCTAGGACATGTCATTTCTGCAGAAGGCATTGTAGTCGACCCTGAGAAAGTAAGAGCCATTATGGAATGGCCGGTACCGAAGGATGTAGTGGACATCCAATCATTCATGGAAATCACCAGATATTATCGCAAATTTATAGAGGGGTTTTCCAAAAAAATCCTACCCCATCACTTCGTTAGAAAGGAAAGGGACCAGCTTTAACTGGTCACAAAAGTGCCAAGATAGTTTTAATAAGTTGAAGAAATTATTAACAACCGCACGCATTCTAAAGGTAGCAAACCCAAATTAAGACTTCACGGTCTATGTCGACATGAGTAAAGAAGGACTAGGTGTTGTCCTAACTCAAGAAGTACACGTTATTTGCTATGAGTCCCAGAAGTTAAAGGAACATGAGTGAAACTACGTCACTCACGATTTAGAATTGGCAGCAGTAATACACGCCTTAAAAATGTGGCGACACAACATAATGGGCAGAAAGTTTCTACTATTGACAGATAATAGTGAGGTGAAATACATGTTTAAACAACTAGATCTTAATGCAAGGCAAGCAAGGTGGCTAGCCTTTTTGAGCAAATTCAACTTTGTGGTAAGACATATCAGAGGTAAGGAAAATAAGGTAGCGGATGCTTTGAGTAGAAGAGTCCACGAGATATTTGAAATAAACGTCAGTAGGGCAGAAATCGATCTGGAACAAAGAATAAGGATGACAGGTATTAATGACGAAAATTACACAAAGTTGGTGGCGGAATTACATGACACTACAACAAACTCACACGAATGAGACCTAAGTATCGATAAAAATGGGTTACTACATTTTAAAAACAGACTTTACATACCCGAATCAGTAGAGTTAAAGATAACAGTTCTTGATGAAGTGCATAAGAAACCGTATTCTGGTCATCGAGGATACCAGAAAACGATAACAACACTCATGAAAATTTTCTATTGGCCTAATATGAAGGGTGAAACAACATAATACTTTGCTAGGTGCCAAGATTGTCAGCAGGTAAAGGTTGAACACCAGCATCCAATCGGCCTATTACAATCATTACCAGTACCAAAATGGAAATGGGAGGCCATATCGCTAGACTTTATTACAGGTTTGCCCAAGACTCAGAAACATAATGAATTTAGCATGGTTATAATCGATAAACTCAACAAGTCTACACACTTTATTCCAGTAAAGTCTATTTTTAAAGCTATAAACATTGCTGAAATATTTATGAAAGAAATTTTTAGATTGCATGGTATTCCTAAAATGGTAATTTCAGACAGAGACATAAAATTCACGTCCTCTTTTTCGAAGGAATAGTTTGCAAGGCTAAATACCAAACTGAATTTCAGTATGAGCTATCATCCACAAATGGATAGACAAATCGAAAGGACAAACAAAATCATAGAAAATATGCTCGACATACACGTAAGAACAAAACTGAGCAAATGGGAAGACTATCTACACCTGGTAGAATTTGCATATAACAATGGGTACCAAACTTCAGCTAAGTTAAGCCCCTTCAAAGTACTGTACGACAAAAAGTGTATGACCCCAATTAGCTGGGACAACCTAGCTGACAGACTTATGGTTGGACCAGAGATGCTCGAAGAAATGGAGAATATGGTAAGAAAGGTACAACGAAACATAAAAGAGGCATAGGGAAGTCAGAAGAGTTATGTGGACCAGTAAAGAAGACACTTGGAGTTTCAAGTGTGGAAGCATGTTTACTTAAAATTCAAAGCCCAGAAAAGTTCACTAAAGCTCAAAAATGGTGTCAAGTTGGCACCCAGTTTTTGTGGGCCCTTCGAGATACTAACTCGAATTGGACCCGTGGCATACCAACTTGCATTTCTAGCTAATCTAAAAATTCATAATGTATTTCATGTTTCTTTATTGAAAAAATATGTTCATAACCCTACTCATATGATTGATTAGAACTTTGTGCAAGTGGAACTAGAAGGCGAGTTCTAGGCGGAACCCCTACGTATTCTGGACCAGAGAGAAATACTACCTCGGAACAGAAACGTTTCTCAGATAAAGGTGCAATGGAAGCACTTTAGTCCTGAGGAGGCCACTTGGGAGTTAGAGGGAGATTTGTGGAAATCTCATCCAATCCTGTTCCAAGAAATGAACAAACACTGAGAGAAGTGTTATATTGAAGGGGGAAAGGATGTGACATCTCCAAAAATAAAGTATTTTTTGAAATTTAAAATTTGTTGAAAAATTATTATGTTTTTAGTAAATTTGAATTTTGATTTTTTTTTTTCCATTTATGGCATTTCCAAATTTCAAATTTGATAAATTGTAATTAATTATTATGACTGTTGAGAAAAGACCTGATCTGACCCAACTAACTATTTGACTATGACACTTATATGTAAACAAAATATTGTTTTATTTATTGCAGGAGGACAAATGGAACAACCATGTTAAATTCAACTGACCTTGAGTCCATGAGTGGGGAACATGTTGGAACTACCTTTGGGTTGATTTTTACAAGTGGCAAATCAAGTATTTGGCCATTGGTAGCCCCTGAAAATAAGGGATTTAGGAAGCTACGAAAATTCCAAAGGGAGGGAAAAAAAGACCTAGGCAAAAAGATTTTATGGATAAATAACATATGTGAGGAGGCAGGACGTTGCCTAGTATGTTGGGGAAAAAGGACTATTGGACACTTGTTGTTATGAACACTGAACTTTGAGTGTAAGGCAATCAGAGAATTATAGATAGAAGAAACATTGTTGAAGAGGAGATTTCAAGTTCCCCCTCATGGATTCATGGTCACGCTAAGGGGTGAACTGGGCAAGTGATTTGGCTGCCTAGTTCTAAGGTTGGGAGGAACATGGTTGTTCCCTTTGTCTTCTCGCAAACTAGTTCAGATATGTAATCTCTTCCTTCTCTGTTTTGAATTATCATATATATGATGTAGTGAACTTATTGAATCTGGATTTAAGTTATGTTCCATCTCTTTGAATTAATTCGGTACAGTAGTAATGCCCTCTTTTAATTCGGTATGAATAACATAACCTGGGCAAAATCTATTCAATGTATGAAGTATAAAAGGAAACTGATAGAATGCCTTACGAATTAATGCTGAGTAACATTTCTACATTTGAGTTAATCCCGAATGAATATTAATGTCTGCCTTTTAATTGTTATGATAATCAGAACGAAATTACATGGTTGAATTTTCGTATAATCCCTTTTTAAACTAGGTTATTATTATAGAGACAGTTGTAGGGTAATTACCAGTATATCGAAACTCCAGTGTACAAAATTATCTACTTGGAAATGGACTTGAACTTAACATATTTTCATAGGGTATTTATACTTTGGTAAGAACTTATGTGCCAAGTGATGATAATGATCAGTATATCCACTCAATGTGAAATCATGATCTCCGTCATAGTTGAGAGCATAATCTCTTGTACCCTTAAGGTACCTCATCACATGTTTTGCAGCCACTAAGTGAACATGTCTAGATTCTACCAGAAACTGACTCAATGTGTTCATGGAAAAACAAATGTCTGGTCTGGTGTTCGTCAGGTACATCAACAATCCAATAATTT
>ML808410.1:20175-33795 GCA_009831015.1 Picea engelmannii
CGCTCTGATACCAGTTGTTAGAAAAACAGGACCGCAGAGCAATAAAATAAAACAAATGCAGAAACAAAACACAGAAGACACACAATACAAGAGAGACACAGATTTACGTGGTTCACCCAGTGTGGGCTACGTCCACCAGAGAATTTTCCAGGTCCTTCCTTTATTATTATCTAGCAAATGAAGGGATACAACCTACAACAAAACCCACTGTAACTTCCTATTCATTCTCTCACAGTCTCCTCTCTCAGAATACAATATTCACCATCATCCATAGCTGCAATACATTTCCCTCATAAAAGAGGGTTGCCTTCTAGGGAAAAAAACCCTAACATAATCTCTACCGTTAGATCTGCGACCTTATAATGAACGTTCTAGATTTGCAATGAAATTACAATATACTTTTACAAGGCAATTTTTGCTTCGGGGGCTTTGCCCCTGAACCCCCACTGGGGGCCCGCTTTCCCCCAGACCCCCCAGCTGGGGGGATAGCTCCCCTGGACCCTGCAGAGGGGGTACCCCCCCTCTGCACTCCCCCGCGTGGAAGAGTGTACATACTTCTGGGGTGTAAATACTTCATGGGGTATAAACACGGCCGAAAGCAAGGACCTCTGAATCAGGAAGATAATCAGGCTCCACAACCAACAATAAGTCTATGGAAAAATCTATTTCCCTTCTAGGAGGTAATTCTGGTATCTCATCCACAAACATGTCTCTAAATTCACGTAGGACAATAAATCCTTCTAACTTGGGATTACCTTCTTTTTCTAATAGATTCATCACTTGGATGGCGTAAACTTGACATCCCTTTCTAATACATTTCTTGAGTTGCATCACTGAAACTTGTTTGAATGATACAGGTTTTGGTATGCCTTGGGCTATTCTAATAGTGCCAAAATTATCTTTATAGCTAAGTATCTTTGTATAACAGTCTAGTACTGCTTTGTGTTGTTCCAACCAATCCATCCCGATAATCATATCATAAGATCCTAGTGGTAGGATGTTCAGATTGGTCCTTATCCTTTGACCATCTAAGATAAACTCAAGATAAAAAATAAAGTCAACTACTTTTCTTTTAGTACCTGTTGCTAGTTGTACAAGCCATGATTTTGCGTGCTTTAGTTTCTTAAGTTTATTCGACTCTACTACATCGAGAGTAATATAACTTAACATAGCTCCAGGGTGAATTAAAACAAAAATTCAAGTGTCATTGATTTTACCTTCAATTTCTACCACCGAGGACTGGTGGTTAGCTTGTCGACCATTTATGGCTGCATTTATCCAATGCAGACTTCTACCCACGTCTTCCACTTTCGAGGCTTCCTACAAATTGTGAACAACAGTTCTGTTGGATGCAATTAAACATGGATAGTTCCTCCTTAGATGAGGCTCTCCACACTCCCAACACTTTAGTGGCTCATGGGAGTTGTCCCCAAATTTCTTCATTCCCAGGTTTACCGATTTACCGCTACGTTGCATATTCAGATGATTGGAGTGAAAATCCTTCCTTGGGAAACTTTTTGCTGCATTCTGACAAGGAGCTGGCTGGTATCCCTTCTTCCACTAGTTCATTCGATCTTGATTCTTATCCTTCCAGGTCTTGGGAAACTCTACCCGCTGTTTATACTGGTCATAGCACATTCGTGCTTTTCTGAATACCTCACTCAAGGATTTGGGGTTGTCAAACTCAATTTTGTCCCAATAGGCCTGTGGTAAACAACTTAAGAATCACTGGATTTTTACCTTATCCTCCTGGATGTACGGTATGAACCTTAGTAGTTCCATAAATTTATTTATAAGGTCTTCCATTGTCATCTGTCCGAGTTGTAACTTGTAAAATTCTTTCGTCTTCCTTTCATAATAGCTTTCAGAAAGGTATTGTTTCTTGAAATACTTCTTAAAGTAGGACCATTCCAACTATTTCTCCTTTAGGCCCTTGGCCAACTTTAGGTCTTGCCACCAAATGTTGGCCTTCCTCTTCAGATTGTAGATGGCCATTCTGACCTTCATGTTGCTGGAATAGTTGTAGATCTGGAAGTATTTTTTGATGTCCAACAACCATGCCTCAACTTCTTCTCCTGTCCTGGATTCTCCATCAAAGGTAGCTGGTTTAATATTTTAAAATTCTCCTTCAAGGTGGTCTACTTGTTTTCTTTTTCTGTTTGGTATAGTTTTGTCCTTAGCTGAAGGTGTCCCTTCAGATAAACTGTCTCCTTTTTCTGTTTCCGCACCAGAATTCTTGGAGGCCCTTTTGCTGACCTCCTCATCATGGTTATCATCTTTTGGGATTTTCTTGGTTACTATACTACACAATAGGACTTCATTTATCTCTTGCTGTTCTTGCTATGTTTTCTTCAATTTTTCATTGTCGGCCTTGAAAACCTGTAGTTCAACAATAAGATTCCTCATTGTTTCCAACACCTCCATGGGTGAGCTTCCATCATTGTTCTGTCTTGGATCTCTAGGAGGTCCTTGCTGCGGATTCCCTTCCACCCTGATTTCTTCACCTTCTTGAGCTGCCATAATCAACACAAAATAGAAAGGATTTCTGTTTGTAACCACAAGATTTATTAGTTTGTTCATAAATCAAAATATATACTAAGCAATTAATGTGGCCCTGTTCAGGCCCAGTGTTGTAACTTTTTCTCTGATACCATATGTAATGAACCTCAAATTCACCATAATTTTTTTTTCCTATAACATAATTCAATTTCGTTTAAGCTTAGAAATTAAGAGAAGGTAAAATTCATTTATGTCCATAATACCATTTTTACACTAGTCTAGATCACTTTAAACCGAAAATCTTATGTGGGTAAATTCTTTCCATAATTCTATCACTTCCCTTGACTCTCAAACTACTCCAACATACTTCTTTGTATATAGGCAATGTCTAAACTCAGGTCGAAGGAACTATTGATGTTCAGAGAGATAAAGCTCAAAAGGGATAGCACCTTTGAAGTATTCAAAAGGAGGCAGAGATTGAAATTGTCTCATAGAGGTCAAGTTCAGGTGGAGAACACTAAGCCATTTTGGCTAGATATCCTTGAGCAGAGAGAACGAACAATGAGATTTCTTCATGGGGAAGTACCGAAATCCCGTGGACCATTAGATCTCATAGATCTGTGGGAAGGTTAATACTGATCGTCTTTTAGCGTTTAGAAGCTCAGGAAGAGTATCGACCGTTGGATGGGAAGCAACAGGAGCCATTGATCTCGTGCTTCGAACTTCACTATTTTGGAGTTCGGGGTTTGGAGCAGCAAGGGATTTTGGAATCGCTGCATCGCAAACTCCCAATTTGTGAAATCCTGAAAGAATCGGGACCATTGATCTCATGTGAAAGGGCCAAAAAATCATTAAGCCCCTTTACAGCATTTCGGGTCCCGGGAGTTCGAAGGCCTAGAAACGTTGCATCTGGAGTCGCGAAATCCTGAATCGCGAAACCCCGAAATGTGAAATGTTCAAGACCCATTAAGCCCCTTTTCGACATTTTGGGTCCTGGGAGTTCTAAGGGCCTAGAAAAGTTGTCACTGGACTCGCAAAATCCCGAAACGCGAAACCCCGAAATCCCTACTCCAAAACTCCGAAGTGTTGGGCCCACAGTCCTTTCGCATTTCAAAATTCGACACTTCTTGTTTCATTTTGTTTTTGCATCAGGGGTTCGTAAAACCCAAAATCCTAAACCTCGAAATCCCGAAATCCCGAAATGATGGGTCCTTAGTCTCTTCGCATTTCACAATTCAGAAAACAACGTGGTCTTTTATCTTTTGTGTTCGGCGTTTGTAATCGCCGAAACCCGATTGACTTCAGCCTTTCACACCATTTTTTTCTCTAAGGTTTAAACCATTAAACAAAAGTCTAAGTTATTTTTTTGGTACAGGTCCTGATTAAGCGTCTCCGAACTCTTGTGCTTATGGAGCATTACAGTTGCCAAAGTTAAAAGGGGTCATTCAAATTTGATTCCCTCAGACTCTTATCGGGTTTGGAAAAAGGGGAAAAATTTCCCAAGGGTAACTGGGGATTTGGTCCTGGTGGTTACAGTATAACTTTTGCAGAAATTTCTTCTATAGGATTGTCCTGTTTGTTAGAGTAAAATGAAATATTTGATAACCGATTACCATTTGGTCTTTTGATGCCCTAAATTTTAAATACCAGGGTTATTGCCTTGAAGACATGCCCTATTTTCAAATGCTAGATGTTGGATTGACTTATACTAGATCTAAATACTAAATCATTTTATCTCATTTCGACATTCCTTATAATTATTACCAAGGTGGTTTAAATCTGCAATAACGATTATTTAGATTGGATATAATGGTCCGAGTAAAGTTCCGATTTTATGTTTTTCTTGAATAATATATGTATATATATCTGTACTGTCTTCATTGTTTAGGCCAAAGGGCTAGTAAGAGTTTTAAATCACGTGTTGCATACACAGAACTATAAAGGAAACTGGTTTAATAGTCGGTCTTCCTACCTCAGCTACAGATCTGCCTCTACACAGTCTGTTCAATGGAAAAGAAAATGTAGCATAGTTTACAAAACTCAAAATATTGTTCCCGACATTATCCATACAGTTAGATTAATGAAATTTCAGCATAACTTCCACTCCCCATATGCCAATCTCAGCATTGGTTTCACTCAGAAAACAATTAAAAAATAAAATAGCAGTGAAACTAATTTAGAGGAGATTTCTTCTAGAATTTAACCATGCATAAATCCTTTTAACTATCATAACTAATAAAAGGCCAATTCTATCATTCGTTAAGATTTAATAAATACATGACATCAGATATCAAATCATTCGAACAAAAAATGGAAATCATTTCAGTTCCGATTTAACAAATACATTGCATCATATATAAAATCATTCAAACAAAAAAGGAGTAGAGAAACATATCTGAACCCGATCGCGAGAAGACAAAGGGAACAACCACGTTCCTCCCAAATGTAGAACAGGGCAGCCAAATCACTTGCCCAATTCACCCCCTAGATTGACCATGAATCCATGAGGGCTAACTTGAAAACTCCCCCTCAACAATGTCCTTCAATTCCAACAGTTATCCTCTTGCCTCACACTTACTCAGCAGTGCTCATAACAGCAGGGAGAATCCGTTTCAGTAGACTCCTCTTGCCTCACACTCAATCCGTAGTGTTCATAACAACAAGAGAGATCAAAAATCGTTTTCCCCAGCATACTTCGCAACGTCATGCCTCCTTTCATATGCTATTTATCAATTTTGCCCAGGTCTTTTTCCCTCCCTTGGGGATTTTTGCATCTTTCTAAATCCTTGATTTTCAGGGGTTGCCAATGGCCAAATATATGATTTTCCACTTGTAATAACCAGCCCAAAGGTAGTTCCAACATGTTCCCCACTCATGGAGTCATGGTTAGCTGATTTTAACATTGCTGTTCCATTTGTCCTCCTGCAATTAATATAAATATTCTGTTTTTATACTAGTGTCATAGTCAAATAGTTAGTCGAGTCCAATCAGAACTCTGCCCAATAGTCATAATAATTAATCACAATTATCAAATTCGAAATTCGGAATTTCCATAAATGGTAAAAATTTTCCAAATTCAAATTTACTAAAAACAAAAATAAATTTCCAGCAGATTTAAATTCCAAAAATATTTTATTTCTGGGGGATATCACACTAAGGGCCCATGCAATATGGGGGAATCCCAACATTAACCTGTGGTAGAAATTGGCAAGGCCCAAGAAGCTCCAAATCTTAGTGAGTGTGGTCGGGGCTGACCAATCACGAATGATTTGGATTTTGGTTGGATCCACATGTACGCCATGTTGATCAACGATGTATCCCAGGTAATGAACCCTGTCCATGCCAAAGGAGCATTTTTCCAAGTTGGCGTAGATCTGGTGCTTCTGTAGGGTGTGTAGAACTTGCTGAATATGCTGCAAGTGTTTTTCCCAAGTCTTGTTGTAAATGAGGATTTCATCCAGATACACGACTACAAATGTATTGGTGAATGGTCACAGGATATCATCCATCATTCTCATGAAAGTGGATGGAGGATTTTTCAAACCAAAGGGCATGACCAACCATTCAAAAAGACCTTCCTTTGACTTGAAGGTGGTCTTCCATACACCTGTCTATTCTATCAGGACCTAGTGGTAGACATAATTCATATCAATCTTACTGAAGTATTTGGCCACCATTATCTAATCAAGGAGGTCGTCGATTTGGGGAATCGGGTACCATTTTTTGACTATGATTTTATTCAGGGCTCGATAATCAATGCAACATCACCAGGTTCCATATTTCTTTTGTACCAGAATGATTGGGCTCGCGCAAGGTGATGATATGGGACATATGTTCCCCTTGTGGAGCAATTCTTGGATCTTCCGCTTGATCTCCTCATTCTATAACAAAGAGCGATGGTATACTGGACCATTTGGAAGAGGTGCGCCAGGGGTCATATCGATGGGGTGCTTGACTTGATAGTGCATAGGTACCCCGATAGGTGAGGGGAAGATATATGAGTATTCTTCCACAAACTTACCCACTTTCTTCTGCTGTGTGGAGAGGTCGACCACAGATACCATAGATGTGGCTACAATCTTTCACTCATTCTGAGAGCGAATCACGAAGAATAAAAAAATTCCATGTCTAAGATATGACATTTCTGCATTGCTTGGCAGAGATCAAAGAAATCACATTGGGTGGGACTGCCTCGGTTATCTTGTACAATTTCTTGTTCAAAGTAATAATAACATTGCGATACCTAGACTCATATACAACATGATGTTTCCATAAATATGGTTGGCCCAAAAGAAAATTACAAAATTAAAGAGGGGAAACATCACACAATACCTCATCTTTGAAGGGCTTGATGTCGTATGACATGCAAAATTTTTGGCTGATGCAGATATTGCTTCCTTGGCGGAGCCATTTGATGATGTAGGGATGCAGGTGTGACGTTGTTAGCAGGGAGAGTTTCTTGACAACCTCTGCTGAGATGAGGTTCTTCTAGCTATCGCTATCAACAATAAAGTGCAGTGGGGTACCCTTCACCCACATATATGAATGAAAAAGGTTCTCACCTTCCTCTAGCTTGTCTAGTTCATCGGGCTAAGCTTGGTAGTAACAACAATAGCACTGGTTTTTGCATCAATGATCCGTCTCCCCCTTTCTGGTTTTGACTGAGAGTCAGAACCTGCATATGATTCAGAGGCTTTATCCTCAGCCACCAGTGACTGATTCGAGTGACAATCAACAGTGTTGTGCCAAGGGCTCTTATGGTAGTCGCACCACATCACAATATCTTTCTTTGTCTTTCTGGTGTCCTTCTTTTCTTGTGGCTTGGACTGGTTTTCCTGAGGCTATCCATATTTGATTTGTCCTTTGTTCTATGGGTTGTGGCCACCCTTTTCTGAATTTTTTTGTGAGGGGTTCCCAGGCCCAAATTATCACATCTTTTTTTTGAGCTTCTACTCGATTTTGATGACATATCGATAGGCTGCACCCAAGGATGAGATATCTAGAAACTCCATTTCGGCTTGGATGTATCTATGCAGACCTCCATGGTACTTGAGCATCATATATCGCTCAAAATATTTGATACCCAGCTTGGTGCGCAAGGTATGGAAGATATTTGTGAACTCAGGCACCGCTTGGTCTCTTTCCTTCCGCAACATGGTCCATTTTGTGTACAATTCGTCATTACTTCCAAAATGGTAGTATTGTTCCTTAATTACATCCCTGAAGGACTCTCGGGTGATTGCTACTATAAATAATGAGGGTTCCTCTGTTTCCTTTTTCTCATAGAAATTTTCCCACCAATATTTGACACGGGGGACGAATTTGAGGAGCGCAAAAGTAATCTTTTCTCTATTTAAGAAGTTATGGACAAGGAAATTACCTTCTAGTATATTCAACCATTTTTCTACCGCATCTGCATCTATCTGACCTTAAAATATAGGAATATCGAAGTTGATTTGTACCTTGAAGGGGTCGGTGCCTCCATTTGAAGAAGATGCGTCGTCTGTTGGTAGCCGCCGATGGATTTGCACAAAACTATCCATCATCTTGTTCCTTGTTGCGTGAAGGATTCCTCAAGAAACATTTTGAAGGGATCTCCTGTCCCTTCATATTTCGTTTCCTCTGCCATGAGATGCTGTTTGGGCGTGCGAGAGATTTTTTCCTCAAGAGAAGCAAGCTCGAGACCCAATTCTTTCTACCCTGACCTCGTTGGGGACATGCATTAAGAATGACAAGGATCAGACCGCTCTGATACCACTGATCCAGAATATATTTGTAGAAAAAAATGAATACATATTATTATCAAAATATGCTTAACACATAATAACATATATACAGTAAAACTGGTTTCTATTCAATAAGAAAATAAGCTGAAACTGTAAAACGTAGTGGAAACAAGACTGCTAGAATGGTAGCGGCTTATCTCTAAGAAGAGATGTGATGACTGCGCTCATTCGCAAGAAGATGATTATAATGAGTCTATGAAGGAATTTTTACAATAAACAGGAATGTCAAAAACCCAAGACATCCAAAAAACCTAACCCTAGGAGGAGAAACACCAAAAGTCATGTGGGCCCCATTTGGGTAAGTCAGTACATCAACCTCTTAGGGTCACAACTTTTTCATACGATCTTCGTTTTAGGCGCACAATAGCCCGTCAGAAAGGTCTATATGAGGATTACACATTTTCTGCTATCTATCAAAGGTCATATTGATTGTGGCGAGCCCTAAAAAACATTGTTTAGGGCCTCAAAATGGCCCCACAAGTCAAGGATCCGAAAACTAGGGAAAAACTACCAAACTGGAAAACTGCCAAAATGAGCCAGTTGGAATAGGTGGGAGGCCACCAACATCCATCTGGATCAAAGGCACCTCCTTTGTAATATATTTTTTCCTTACATATGGTTTCTATTTTGTGTTTGACCTCTTTGTAGAGGGACATTTTACATTGTAAGCATATTATCAAATTATTTTATTATAACTTGTATTTTTCCTTCCAGGAAAATGGTTTTGGAGCTCATGGGTTTGAGCTAGCACTTGGTTTCACATTGTAATTGAGTAGGTTTCTCACCTATAAAATAGAAGTCCTAATCCATTTGAAATGGTTGGAGATTAATGAAAATCTAGGCTACTCATATCTATTGTGCATCTATTTCTCTTCATGTGATGTTTTTTAACATTTTCAAGGGTTAGAATAAATGTTTTTAATATTTATTAGAAGAACATGGTTGATACAAGGCCAAATATGTGATTTATTGGTCCACTTGGAAGGGTTTAAGGTAATATCTCTCACCATCTCTTTAATGGTTAAAGTTTCTTGCTCATTCATTAAGATAGGACATCTAATGGGTCTTATCTTCTGCTTGGATTGTTTTTAAGTTCATCTTATCTAACATTGGGAAAGAATCCTCATAGATCACTCATCACTCCTCCTTGGTAGCCTTGAAAAATTCCGTCAAACCCTAGGTGGTGCTTGAGGGGTAAATTGATGGTATTTTTGTTTTCAACCACTTGAAACCCAAAAAAATAATTTTTTTTTTGGTTTTCTTTCATGATGTAGGGCTTTACTCTACCTAATCCTTTTCTAGGTAATTTGAGATTAAATGTAACATCTTTCATGTTTCTTATAATGGTTTATTTTTTATTGAATACCATTTTTTATACTGATTGATTTGTTATTCAATATCATTTGTTACCATTCAAAGGTTTAATATGTATGGTTACCCATCTACGATCAAACCCCAGAGTCTATTGATGCACCAATGAAATTATACATGGTTTATCTTAAATCCTAGAGTCTATTGATGCATCAATGAAATTATACCTAGTTTATATTATTATGCAACTTGTACCATGCATGGATTGATATTCTATTGCCATCATTTCCAATATGTATAGAGGTTATACCATGAACTACAGAGAGATGGTGTCCTTCTTGGATATTGTTCCAGGTATCTTTGTATAGTCTCTTTGCATGGTGATTTGATGTAACATCCATAGCCTCCAGGATGAGACATCCTAATCCAAAAATGTTTGGAAATAGATCTTATACCATAATGTAATGTACCTAGGACCCCACCTGGGCATCATCACTAAAAACCCGACTTTATCAAGCACCGAATTTCCAAAGTTTCTCCAATTCATTCCATTAGTTCTTTGATACCATTTAATTAATTAAACCAACCTTACTAAAGGATCATACCCAGACCCCTATCCAGGCCTCTAGTTCTAACTTTATTAATATTCCATACATATGTAACAATTATGTATTCCTCACAACATTCATTCCATGAATGTTTCTTCCTAAGAGGTCACAATTTAAAATCTAGAGGGGGGTAGGGTATGTATACCTCCGTATATTTTAGCAGTCAAATATCTACATGGACGGGGTCCCTTGTCCCACAAAAAAGGGGGTATCATACACAAATTTGGTGTCTAGCTTGTGCATGAACTTAAAATTATATTATTATTATTATTATTATTATTATTTACAATTACAACAAACATAATTAAACATATTACACACAATAATCAACATGTAAACACACATAAAATAACACTTGTATTTTTTTCTAAATCACCAATTGCATGCAGACATCAGATGTTCCTCCCAACCATAGAATATATTGTTCATTCACTCTCAGCAACAAGTCCCCCCTGATCTGGGGCTATGACTCCACCAGGGAAAAGTTCATCTCACTAGTCCCATTAAGGTCAAACAACACTCAGAAAAACAAGACAAGGCCAATGAAACCAAATATATAATCACTTCCACCTCATAAACTCTCTTTCCCCTCAACTCGTCTCACCCAAGGAAGTGTACCCCTTCACTACTCCATAGTCCTTAATTTGTCCCACTTCCCTTCTAGGGCTTCAAAAATAGGTCAACACACAAGGAAACCTATTCCCAACAATTCTCTCACCCAAAGAGAATTCTCGACATGCCTTCCAACCTACTTCTTCAAACCCAAGCCACCAAGGATTTACAGGGTAACGAAAGATCCACAACTTACACTATCCCCCAAAAAGGTACATATGATGGAAGGAATGAATGACCAAGACTAAAAATTACACTAAATTCCCTCTTTAAATATGTAAGTTCCCATCTTGACACTTGGCACACAAAGAATGACCTTTTCCTCCACTTGTGATTCATTCGCCTCACTTAGTAATTTATGATAACATTATATCATAAGACTTACGACTTAGGAATAATATCAAATTATTCCTTGACTTAAGCCCCCTTGAATTAGCACCTATTCCTCTCAAGTCCTAGACCCCTTTCCCTCTCGTGGATTCCTATCCCCCCATACTCTTTCTATTTACTTGGCCTAAATCACACATATACACAAGAACATAGGCCCATAACATACTAGCTCACTAGCCTATAAAAAAATGTACATTTACAATATGGGGTTCAATTTGGGGGTATTACATTCCCATCCCCCTTATTTATGCACTATCCTCAGTGCATCAGATACCATGTACATTCAAATTTCTTCAAAATTATCCAAAAATATCGAAGTATTTTTCTTACATGACATCCTCATGCTCCTCATGTCACATAGTTAGGATTGTAATGGGTCCACTAGATCTCACTCACTTTGTTCCCTTTTCATTGAAGATTTTGTTCCTTTTTGGTGCTCTTCTTTCCAAGTGTTAGATCCATGTCTTCATTCTTCATCTATAAGTGATCCAAGGGATCAAATTTTGCTCAAAAATTCAAAGTGCTCAGAATTGCTTCAAATCAAACAGGAGTGTATGCCTAATCGTCATGAACCCAACACAACTTGTTTGGGTTCAAACAGACGTCGGATGAGAAAGATATCGCGTTCTGTTCAAAATGCCAAACATGCAAAAAAAAGAGATGCTGACTGTACAGTCCGTACGGATGCTGATGTGGCATGTCCGTACGACATGTGGCAGAGCTGAATTGGTATAATCATACGACACATGGCATTCATTGGTTGGCAGATGTGGGTGAATAGTCTGCTGACATGTGGCATATTCTGTCCAATGGTTTGGTGCCATGTAGCCCAGTCGTGGGCTGCCACGTGGCATCCTGTGATTTGTTATTGGTTTAAAAGTCATGGAGTCCATGGGGATTGAACTCCGGACCTCCCCACCGTGAAAATCCTTTGCAAAGTTTTCCCTGCCAACGTGCCACGCAGTGTGTTTTATTATATATATGGTTTAATATATATTTAAGTTTGAGTTGATGTATGGTTGACGCGGAGGTCCGGGCTGGGGCTTATCCCCAGCCTCTGGTCACACGACCATATCCATATGACCATACAGTGGGTTCCATGACCACCGTTGGCGCGTGCACATAGATTTGTATTTGGTTTAAACGGTTATAACATGCCGCCGCTTGTCCATTGCACATTCACTCTTTGAACCTTGGTCCTTTTCGGGTGAGCGCGCGATCACATGGTGACCTTTGTGACCATGGCCTTGGCGGTTAGGGGATAGGTGTGCCCATAACCATCCTACAGTTTGCACCATTTGTGCGGTTGCGCACAGTGCTGAGTTTTAACACATAAAAGCGCATGGGGGCTAGGTTGAGGCAACAAGGGTGAATTTTGGTGATCCAGAGACAACAAGCTTGAAGGGGAACTTCTAGGAAGCCTATCTTCTTCAATTTTTGGCCAAACGAGGTGCTGAAAAATCCCAGCTAGGGGTTTTTGGACGTTCTAAAGCCAATGGAGCCATCTATTTGGAATTTTGAGTATTTTAAAGCACATATTTTAGCACTTTGAGCAAATAATACAAAAGATCCATTGGAAGCTGGACCAGGAGATGTAGCCCAAGAGAGGGGTGAACTCCTTTATCATTTGTTGTGTTATGTGTTTTCTATTCACTGTTTATTGCTGCTATTTATATGCATCTTCAATGAGTAATTTATATTAAAAGTTGTGTTGAAAAATTGATCCATTTGCATTTTAACACATGAATTAAATCTTGCAAATAATTTCAAGAATACAAGTCTTCTTCATTTTTAGATCAAGTTGGTATCAGAGCATAGTTTTTTGAAGACTTGATTATTTGCAAGTGTTTGGTTTTCTGATGCTCACAAGGTTGAAACTCACAAGAGGAGAAGGTCAACTTGTAGAGCCAAGTTCTCATCCTTCAAGGAGGAAGATTATATCATCACTGCAAGTTTCAAGGAGGCATTCACCAAGTATGGCTCATGAAGAGAGTCATGAACATATTCCTACAGAAGATGAAGATCTCAGAAAGGCTGTCATGGAAATGAGAGAAATGGTGAAACTCTTGATGGAAAGGAATACAAGGTTGCAAGGTGAAGGCTCCAACCCTTCAAAGAACAAGGGAGACAGTGGTGATAAAACTCCAAATGGAAATGGAGGGAATGGTGCTTTTCCACCACCCTCACCTCCATCTTCTTCTTCTTCTTCTACCAGTTCAAGACCTCTTCCAAATTCTCGAAATGGACATGGTAAAACTCCTTCACAAAATTCTTTGTTAAAGCTTGATATTAAATTCGAATTGCCAATGTACAATGGAGAAGTAAATGCTGAGAAATTAGATAATTGGATTTGTCAGATTGAGGTGTATTGTAGGATACAAAAAATTCAAGATGATGAAACTAAGATTCATCTT
>ML808410.1:79039-96301 GCA_009831015.1 Picea engelmannii
TTCTTTTACCCCCTGGGCCTTTAGCCCCTTCTTCCCACAAGACAAGATGTACCCTGGAAGGTCATCCTGATGGCTAGACTAGGGGAATGGGATGGATGAGCGGGGTTTTAAGATGTAAGAGTGATAACATGGTGGGAGCGGACAATGGCTCTGCAAACCCCCCTTGGTGGCTAACCAAAACCCATGAATACCAACTTGCTAAGCTACCCCATCAACTACCCCAACAATGGTCAAGTGGATTAGTTTAATATCCAAGCAGTTATTTGAAATGAAAGGGATCTAATGCATACATAAGAAGGTTATAATGATCAAATATTACACATACCATGATACCTCAGACCAATTACCTCATGGAGCAAGAGCCCCTTCTGATGCAAGCCCAGGCCGGTAGTGATGGAGGCTAGTACTGCTGGCAGGACAAGTTTGGATGAGAAGAATAAAAGATGGGCCCTCAAGGGCCATGCTCAAGTCAATCTGCTCTCGTACTCCATGTCTAGGATCATGTGGGCCTCGAGACATGATCTCCTAGTTATCCCTAGATATTGGGGATAACACACCTGTAGCAAGATTAGAAGCTATCAGAATGTTTCTTTCCTATGCTTGTCATAAAAGGTTTAAAGACTACCAAATGGATGTCAAGTCAGCCTTTCTAAATGGAGATTTAAGTGAAGAAGTCTATATGGAAAAACCAGAGGGTTTCAAATTGTCTGATAACCCTGACTTAGTATGCAAGCTGAAGAAAGCCTTATATGGTTTAAATCAAGCCCCTCGAGCCTGGTATCACAGACTGGATATGTAACTCAAAGACAAAGGGTTCAAGAGAGGAACAACTGACAACAATCTATATATTAAAATAGAGGATAATGATTTGCTCATCGTATTGGTCTATGTAGATGACATCATCTTTGGATGTAATAAGGATTCATTGGTACAATGGTTTTCTTCTACCATGGAGTCTGAATTTGAAATTTCTATGATAGGAGAACTGTCATTTTTTCTTGGTCTGCAAATTACTCAAAGGTCTGAAGGGATGTTCATTTCTCAAGAAAAATATCTAATATAAATGCTAAAAAGGTTTCAAATGGAAGATTCTAAACCTGTCGGTACACCTATGGTAACTGGATGTAAATTAAGAAAGGATGATGATTCACCTGATGTTGATCAAAGGTCATATCGATCAATGATAGGTAGCCTGCTGTACATCACAACATCTCGCCCAGACATAATGCATGCTGTAGGAATGGTAGGTAGATATCAGGCTGCACCTAAACAGAGTCATTTGCAAGCTGTCAAAAGGATATTTAGGTATTTTAAAGAAACAATGACCTATGGTCTGTGTATCCTAGAAATCAAAATCTTCAGCTGACTACTTATTCATATGCAGATTGGGAAAACTGTGTTAATGAGAGAAAAATCACCAGTGGAGGAGCATTCTTCCTAGGTGACTCCTTAGTAGCCTAGCTTAGTAAAAAGCAAGGTTCCATTTCTTTATCAACCACAGAGGAAGAGTACATTGCTGCTTCTACCTGTTGCACTTAGGTATTATGGATGATTCAGACACTTGCATACTTGGAGGTAAAATACACTGCACCGATCCCAATTCATTGTGATAACACTAGTGCCATCAGTGTGTCTAAAAATCCTATATTCCATTCCAAGACCAAGCATATTCCCATAAAATATCATTTTCTGAGAGAGTAGGTCTCCAATCAGATTGTTCAGGTCCATTACATTCCAACCACGGAACAAATTGCAGACATTTTTACTAAACCTCTACCCAAGACACCATTTGAATATCTCAGACAGAAGCTGGGTGTTATCCCGTCTCACATGTAACAATGTCCATCCTATCAGGGGGGGTCTTGTATTGATTGCATATCTGATACCTCATAAAATTTTTGCAACAGCTCAGGGGGAGCATGTTTTATTTGACATTGATTTCAAAGGGGGAGAAAAGGAGTTGTCCGGATCGGATGCTATAGTTGGAGGTCCAAACAGATTAGCGCAAACGTTCAGGGTTGCCATCAATGCCAAAGGGGGATATTGTTGGAAGGTTTACAGTTGGGAGTAAGCTTGTCATTGATGGCAAGAAAAATTATGGCAAATATCATCATGATCAGCAGTTGAAGTGTCAAAAGGATCGGGAGTTTAAGTGTCGAAACATTTCACCACCGAAGTGGCGAAATCACGAAGTGGGGAAATCATGAAGTGGAGTTGAAGTGTCGAAACACTTCACCACAGAAGTGGTGAAATGATCCTAGCCATTAGATTAAGGTGTGATCTGGGCCGTCAGATTCAGGAGGTGAATATGGAAGACCACGTCAGAAAGGACAGTTGTGGACCGTTGGATCAAGAAAACGTGTGGCGAAAGATCAGAGCTAGTCAAAGACTCCATTTCGGAGTTTCACGAATTGCGACTTGGAGTGACAAGAATATCCATCTAAGGATCAACGAGATGCGAGATCATGAAAAGATCAAGACCGTCACATCACCAAGAACAAGGATTGTTGATCTGAGCTCCATCTCGGAGTCTCCCTTATCGCGACTTGGAGTGACAAGAATCTCTATCTAAGGATCAACGAGATGCGAGATCACGAAAAGATCAGGACCATCAGATCACCAAGAATGAGGACCATTGATCTGAGCTCCATCTCAGAGTATCACCTATCATGACTTGGAGTGACGAGAATCTCCATCTAAGGAACAGTGAGATGCGAGATTGTGAAAAGATCAGGATCGTCGGAGCACCAAGAACGTGGACCATTGATCTGAGCTCCATCTCAGAGCTTCTCCTATCGTGACTTGGAGTGACGAGAACCTCTATATTAGGAACAACGATATGAACAATCATGATTTAATCACAACCGTCAGATCAAGGTGTGATCTGGACTGTTGATCCGACTCCATTTTGGAGTTTCATGAATCGCGACTTGGAGAGGCAAGACACATAACCACAAGAATGTTGAAATCGTGATATGAGAAATTGCGATATGATATAAGCTGTTGAATCAAGATCAGATCTGAACCGTCGAATCATAGGACAAGTGGCAAGTGATTGGAATTTCGTTGATTTGGAGTCAACAGAGCATGGTGTGGAAACTCATGAAATATGAAGTGCCTTTTGGCACAGCCTATGGTCATCATCGATGGTCATGATAAGGGAAGGAGTCAGTTCAGATAAGCTCCATTTCGAGGTTTCGGGGATCATGAATTGGAGAGTCGAGATGCCTCATCTCCAGATTCACGAAATGAGAAATAACGAAAGTTCTTTATGAATAAGCGTGTGGTCACAGCCATTGGGCACATCAATGGAAGATGGAGGAAGAATCTAGAGGTGCTAAGCTTCACCACAGGGATCCTGAAATGCCAAATTATGAAATGGTGAAACATGCACAAGATTATTTATTCTTAATCCAACGGTTCAGGTGAAGTTGAACAAGATCGAGGGGCTACTTTTGCACTTCTTGGTGTAATAGCTAAAACAAATGATGATCTCTACCAGAGGACTCAAAGAGGACTAAGTGTGATTGCCAAAGGAGATGAAGAGTCTCTGGGAATCTTTAAGAGGGATGAAGATGCTCATGGAGGCGATTGACAGCTGGATGAGAATTGAAGCTTGTAATTGGAACAGAGAAGGTGATCTCGACTATCACAGAGAAGACGAAGAGTCTCAACTACCAGAGAGGCTGAGGAATCTTAGAATAACATATAGTGATGCTGAACGAGTGGAAAAATGGCCAGAGAAGCTGAAGAGTCACGATGATGATCAGACAAAGCACTCGAGTTGTGGAGGAGATCGGCACGATGTGAGTATGCAGAGCTATTGCGCGCATTGCATGCACAAGGTGCACAAAAGCTATAAATACAGAGTACAGAGATGATATGTGGGGGTTGTTGCTATTGGGGTTGCTGTGGTTGTTGTTGTTGAAGGTGATTCATGCGTGAAGAAGGAGGAGAGTGCAGCAGCTGAATTGAATAGAAGAGGATGTGTGCAGGAAGGTAGTGAGGCGGACAGAGAACCAAAATGCAGCAGAATAGTGATGAGTCTGGTAAGCCATTGTTGAACATTATATCACTGTAATAAGTTTCAGTAGAAAATATTTATAAAATAGGGTGGTTGGGAGGTGCTATGGAGGACTGGTGTCCTCAAAGGTTCAAGTGGGTGCTTGAACACAGGGAGTTGGTTCTTCCTTCTAGTTGGTGCTAGAGAAACCAGGGAGTTGGTGCTTCCTTCTAGTGGGTGCTAGAGAAAAATAGAGAGTTGGTGCTCTCAGCAAGTTGCAGCTTGCAAAATAGAGGTTGTAGCCTCACAATGAGTTGGTGCTCATATGTATGATAATGTAAATAATGTAAATAATACTTATCATATAAAGAAGAATAGGTTTTTACCCTGTATGGGTTTCCTTGGGAAATATCCGTCTCTGTGTTTCTCATGTATGTGACTGATGTTGAATGTGCCATTGTTTATTTCCCTGCATTATTGTGATCATCATTGAGTGCCTTGTAAATATTTTAAAAGAAGCATAATTGTTTAAGCACGGTGACAACTTATTCACCCCCCCTCTCAGTTGTCCAACAATTTCTTAGTTAGGCAGAGGAATTGTTAATGTTTATTTAAGTTTCAATTGTTTTTCTTCTTAGAGATTTGGTGCAAGGAGTGCACATTGCTCGCAAGGTGTGCAAAGTCTGAGTCGAGTCTGACTCATAAGCTCAGAAGAGATAGCGTGAAAATTTGAAGAGGAAGTGCCAAGAGTGCACAATCACTCAATGGAGAGAAGAGTTTGAGAGAAAATCCATGCAAGGTGTGCATTGGGTCTGCTCCCATTTGGAGGATTGAAGACTCAGTCTAGAGAGAACAAGGAATGTGAGAAAAGTTCCTAAGAAAAGTCTCAAGCTGAACAAGAACTAGAGGTGCACATGAGTGACTTGGAAAAATTTCTAAGTTTGAAGTTGTAAAGTGTTCAGAGGAGTGAAAATGAAGGTGTAGAGGTTCAAATTTCCTCGCTTGGTCAAGCTTATAAAGGATAGGGAACAAGATCATTTGAAAAAGGAGGAGATTTATTAGTTTGGAGGATGAGCATATGAGATTCACTCATGAAAAAGCCAAGCCTTTCGTAGCCGCTAGATCTAGAAAAGTAGCATGGGAGTTACCACTGGAAGTCCTTTGGACTTCATGAGTTCAATCAATTTCATTCAAGGAGTGCACTAGAATAGGAACCCTCAATGTCCTTAAGTATGAACCTCATCTGGAGCGTTGATTTCAATGGACACATGTCAACGGATCATCGAGTCCGAGAGACTGACACTCCGAGAGATCTGTGGAGTCATGTTTTGAAAATCCCCAAAGTATGGACCTGGGAAGAAGGTATAAACCATTGATCTGGTGTCAGAATAGGATACATCTAATCATTGGATTCAATATCCATAAAGAATAGCACATTGGAACATATAACACTGCCGAAGTGTGAAGTCCTGAAGTCTTTCCCCACCATGGATTTCAACAGGTTCTATGGACCATTGATCTTTTTTTTTGTTTGTAACTCTGCCACTTCGGCGTTCGAGAGGAACGTGGTAAACATTTGTTGAGACTCTCAAAGACCGGGAGCTCTGAAGTCCTGCATTTTTTAGAGACTTGAGATTTAGCCCACTATTAGGCCCACAATAACTTGTAAGACTTTGATGGAGCTTCAGAACTCCCATAATTTGGATTATCACACAGGAAGAAAGGTATAGGACCTATGAGAATTTTTTTGAGGGCTCAAAAGGATCCCGCGAGATGATCCATCTCCTAATTTAAATTATCCTAGATAGGGAGGTCGTGTAGACCCCATGGAGTGGGTAGGGGTTTAATTCAAAGGGGGTCTCATCACGAGCCATCCTTCTCATTTCCACTAGGTGTTTGTGGGTGACACTACTATTATGTAGACATCACACCATGGAAATGACCTTCAACCTTTCCTTAAATTTATTAAATGGAAAAATAATGGGCTTGGAAAAAGTGCATTGCAGAAGAAGGTACCACACASCCTCTACAAATTCACCCATGAATGAGACACTACGAAMTCTTAWATGTCATGAGCCTTATTMCCATTGAGTCTTGACCATAACCACTTCATCCACTTTACATGGCTTAGAGAGGGATCTCTTGGAAACTCTCCTTGACCTAGGACAAGATATAACCAATAGGACACCTCGTCAACCCTCCCATATTCAATCTTGACAAGTCACATAATGTATTTGAGAACTTAATTGTTTTACATAGTGATATTTGATGCACATGATTATGTGTCTCATTTATTGACTGGATTCAATTATCATGATGTTATGATTTGATATCCTTGGAGGGCATGTTTATTTTTCTTTGCATGACCTAGTTGGTGGAAAGTTTTGGAAGAACAAGCCTAAATTGGGCTTCCATGGGGCTTGAAGCCCATAGGTGGATTCCAAAGGCCCACATGTAGGATGAACGATATCAAAATTTTATCAAAATTTGAAGGCCTAGAAGATGACTTGGATGAAATAACTTATCCCCCACATTCCAAACATTTTTCCTAAGAGAGGAAAAACGTCACTTCTAGAGGCATGACATCACCTAGGGGGGTTAGGGTTTGGTGGTGAGTTGAAATCCATTGGAAAAAGGAAATTTTTGAGGGGCTTGAGACTTGATCATGAAGGAATTTGTTGGGATTATTTACATGTGTCTTTGGGAATCTTTTCTACTCTCCTCTATCACCAACAACCTCCTCTTAGTGCCAAAACGTCCCCTAAAGGGGTGACATCCATATGAATAGGGGTTTTTCTTTGTGCAAAAGTGAAATTAAAATGAATTGTTTAATATTACTTTGTAAAATGGGAAAGATTAGGGTTTTTTATCCCTAGTATTGTGGTTTACCCTTACTTATGTGGACAAACTATCTTAGTAACATTTTGTATAAATAAGAGATCATAAGATCTCATTTTTTCATATCTCTCCATTGTGAGAGGCTCTTGGACTAAAATTTTCTCTCTCTTTTGATAGTTCTCTCTTTTTTTTTTTTTATGGCTATGTCATGGATTATTGGTTGATGGAAGTGATTCTATAGCCTTGGAAGGCTTTTCTCTAGATTTTATGGTGGGTTGTATTAGCCTTTTTTCCTTGAATTGGTAAGGTTTCTATATTGTTGCTATCATTTATTTTTCAAGTCAAGGTTATTTGCTAGAGCTAGGTGGGAAGTGTAAGGGAATACACCCCCACCTTAGCCTCCATAATTTTATGCTTACATTCTATTGGTTTAACAAGGGTTTGCTAAAAGAAGTATAAGGGCATACACCCTCTTAGCCTAAACTCTAGCTAGAGATACTTGCCTTGGGGAGTAAGAGGATTTGCACCCCCAAGGAGGTAGTACCTCTAGATATTTCTTTGCTCGACTCTATTAACCCATTTTTTAAAGGTACTATTCATTTACTTATTGCATTGGAGAAATAATTTGTTGCCTTGGTAAACATACAAATTTCAAGTTTTAAAGTTGTCTCTTTTGGATAATGATCTTGATGCCTTGGAGATTCTTACTCCCTTAGGGTGTCCCATTTGAACCACAATTTCTTGATGCTATGGTAAAACTAACCTACAACCATCAGGTATTCTCTAACACTAGCCTACCAACCCATTTTATTCCAAAACTAACCCTATACTAGGCCTAAAAATCTTCCCTCGCCCACTACTAACCTAGGCACAACTTTTGAGATAATTACAAGTGTTTTTCGTTGGATAAATTTTTTGATATAGGGATTTGTTTTATAAATCCACAAGGGTGATAAATTCACTACAATAACCCTAATATAAATTCATTCTTAACTTGTGCTTTCACCGCCAAAACTTGCTAAGAGTTTGCTAACTTGTTCTACTAGGTTTAAGGCATGCTTTGGGTGTCTTGTTTGAGGATTTTGGTGGCTGATTTGCCTGCTGTCATAAAAATATTGCTACAAACATAAGGTTGAAAAAAATACTTCTACATACAATATTTATGACAACCACATCTGATTTCTAAAGTCTCAGGATATAAATTGAGAAGTTTCTCTAGTCATTATCTACTTGTTTCAAACATATCTCACTTGACTTTAAGAAATATTTTAAGAAGTTATAATACTTCTTCTTTGCTGACATATATGGTTAAATATTGATGCAAATTAGGGAAATAAAGTTTAACTTGCTGATCCAACTAACATACATCATTGCAAAGTGGTTCTTCTTGTGTCTTGGGTAGGTACCAACATCTCGACAATTTACCAAAGTCTTTGGCAACCTTTAAACCACTTGAGACTCATATTTTCTTTCCATTTTCTGTCTATATCTTTTACCTTAGGGACCTCTTTCTTTCCTTTCCCTTTTTCGCATCCCTTTTCCCCCTAATGTCACTGGGATTGCCTTCGTAGAGTGACCTAGTCACCATTGAAGTGTTGGACCTACATCGAGGTGAAATTTGGTGTAGTGTTCCTTAGTTTTCATCATTTTGGTGGTTGGGTCGGGCTTTGTCCAACCTACAACTTGTGCGATAACACTCCACATGGAAAATTCCTAATTTTCACACCATGGGATAAATCATTAAAATGTTTGATGATAGGTGGGAAAGTTTAAAATAAATAATTAATGCTCGTGAATGATTTAATTAAATTGTAAAAATAATTAATACTTGGAATGAGTATGAGAAACTCATGTATTAGTTATCCAAATTGGAAAAAAAGAGAGGAATACTTGGAGTAAGATGAAATCTCATGTATTATTTGTAAAAGTGGGAAATAAGTTTTATGTGAGAATCCAACTCACAAATTAGTTTCCTAATTTTAAGGGGAAATTAGTTTCCTAACTTTAAGGGGAAATTAGTTTCCTAGTCTTAAGGAGGAAGTTAAGGGTGTCATGAGTTGGTTTGGACTCTTCCTCATTTTATTACAAGAGGTTTCCTTGTCTCAAGGAGGAAGTTAAGGGTCTCATGAGTTGGTTGAGATGATTTTTGATTTTTGTCCTTGAGTGGTCATGATATCCTAAATTTGTGGATCTTGTCTCCTTGGATTATGGAGACTAAGGAAACTATTTAAACTCCTTTGGGGGTGTTATTGGACTAATCGGTAGGTGCGGACACTAACAGATATCCCTAGATCCACCTGGATCTAGAACAAAACAGGACAGGACATGACTCTTTCCCTAAGTTTTGACCATTGAATAAGCTAGTAGGAAGGAACAAGTAACATACCTTAGTATCGCTTCCTAGAGTCTCTGTTGCTCCCGCTTCGCTCCGATGCTCTCGTGAGGTCAAGACCAAGACAACACAAACCAACCAAAGTGAAGATAGCAAAATATATTCAACTATCAACTTATGTGTATGATCAAGGAATTACACAATAAAGTGAGAATAGCTTTATGGGAAAGGGACATGCCACTGTATCATATTAATTGAAAGTAAATATTACAACCTGATCGCCTTGATGTCACAAGCTTCCTTTTGATGGCTCTTGGCTCCAACACACACACTTGCTCAATCCTTGTATGAAGAATATCAAAACCTCTTGATAGACTTTGCTAGAGTATGCAAGATACTGTTCAATCTAAGTCCTTCACACAATTCTTTCACCAATTCTCCAATGAATATTGCTTAACCTTTTCCATGAGAATCCCCTCAATATATAGGAGAGAATGAGATGGTTACTTAGATAAGAATGATCCCACAATATCAGGGAATCCAGTACAAGGATAACCATTTGAATGCCAACCCATTCTTCTAGAAGATTCCCTTCTAGAAACATCGAGAATTCATCTTTTTCCATGCTTTAGGACAAGTTCACACCCTAGCTATTCAACATAGTGAGAGAAGTTCACACCATGGCTTAAGGAATCCTACGAGAATGGGTCATTCTCCCACCCTAATACATTAGCAGCCTGCGAACCTTCTTCAAAAGTGAGTTTTCTGGGAAGAGATGAAAGTAACTTTTCTCAGGAGAAAGTTCTTATGAAGAGCCTGAGTACACCATCATTAATACACCATCATGATGACCAAAATCATGGGTAACAGAATCCCCCCCAAAGTATGAGGTTGGAATCAGTGACAACCGAAAGACTTTGTAAGCTACATGTGTGTGTCGGAAACCAGGAGCACACCTAATCAGAAACCTGCGAACAACCAAGCATCTGCAGAATATCATATATATTAATTCTGAGGTAGGAATTCCCATAATCAGATCACAGACTGATGACATTGTAGACATGGGTCATGGCCACCAATCATACACTGTGGATCCATTCCGTCAAAATATAGCATAGCCACCAGGAATACACTGTGGATCTATGCGAGAAATTTCAAATTAAGACGACATAGCCATGAGACATACACAGTGGATCTATGTGTTGCAAATTATACAGACTCCATTGCAACCTGGAAAAAAGGATGATATCCAGGGTCTTCAATCTCGTCGCCCAAAAGTACGAATCTAACCATGTGATTACATGTGTCGAAGTTGAACATGGAAAAAACCACTTGATTACCGATCATTGATGAAACCGTTAACAAGTGAGAGGAAAATCACCATTGATGTCAATGACTCCCAAGGTACTCTAGTACAATCCATCAAGTGTGAATGAGTGAGTTGAAGTCGAACAGCTGATGGAATCTTTCGATCAGGGGTCAATGATGTAAACCCACTGTCGAAAGCGAGGAAACCTGCCATTGAGGCATGCAAGCCCCAAGGTACCAAATAATTTCTAAGTCTTGATTCTGGATAATGAGCTGAAGTCGACAGAACAAAACTCGTCACAGGAGGGACTTGATGTATCCCCCATCAATGACATGAAATGAGTAACAGATTTTGAAGGTGAAATAGAGTATGATGCAAATTGAACTGGACACAGGGAAGGCCGACACAGAGAGAATGGACAACTGCAGATGGCCGACTTAATAGAGGTTTTAGATGGACTTCTCTTGAACATACGAATGAGACGACCAATGATTTGGTAGCATTGACTCAAAGACGACATAGGGAATGACCTTGTAGAAAATTGAATGAGAGACAAATGGATTTCCAAAACCGGCTTCAAATATAATGAATAGGGGGTGTCATGTTCAAGAGACACACTTACTGCCAATCAATACGAAGATGAAAACATATCCCTTTCCCAAATTTTCCCCCACCATTTTTGGCGAGTACCTCTTTATTTTTATGCAAGCTTGAGGAGGATAACATATGCTTGTTGATATAAGATTATCCTTCGGATAAGTCCTTCAGAGTATGTTTAACGAACCCTAAGAAGGAGTGGTTCAGTCCCATTACATGTCTGTCTATGTTTGTTTAACGAGTCCAAAGATAGAAAACTCAAAGGTTTTTCATGATTATAGATTTTGGAAAAACACTTAAAAGAGAACTCTCTCAGTTCCTTTTTTGTAAAAATAGTCTGATGAGACCGAAAAAGAGATAAATTATTTCTCACCAGACACTTTCTTCAGATACTTTATCGAGCGTGAAAATAACAAGGTCGCTCGACTATATTTTCATGTTTAGAGAGTCTGAAAAGAGCTTAAATAAGACTCCAGGGGGGTTCCTTTTTCGTATAACCTTGTTGAGCCCGAAAAAGTGATAAAAGTATGCTCGATCGCGTTCTCATGTATTTTCGAGCGCGAGAATGGACAAAGACCACGCTCGAGGTTTTATACAAAAACCATTAAAAACAATCAAAACACGCGATGGAAAAAAGAAAAATTATGTCCGCATTCCGGTACATGACCATTAAAGTCATTATGCCTGCAAAAGTTACACTCAAAAGGGTGTTAGGGATTAGGGTTTAATAAACAAATAGTTATTAAAAAACCGAATAACATGGTAAAAGTAAATAAAAAGGAGTAAAACTCTTTTTACCATATCATTTTCACTTTTCCACTATTTGAGCTCAAAAACCCCTCTTTTACCCTTGAAGTTCAGCGTTAGATTGCGGGAGTTACGAGTGTCCATTCAGCGACAATGAGGTAGGCTCTTTGTCTTCTACTCTTTCATGGTTTAATTTTGCATTTTTATTGGTTAAAATTCATTTTTAGTTGATTTTATGAGCCCTACTTGCGCTCAGCCATTCTCGCAGGTGGGCTACATGGGGCCTGCGAGAATGGGTGATTCTCATAGGTGAGCCCACAGAAGTTTGCGAGGTTCTCGCACTGTGCCCAAAGGGCACCTGTGAGAACCGCAAAGAACAATTTTTTTTTAAGATTTTGCCCAATAAAAAGGAACCAATTCATGAATAGAGTTGCTAATCTTCTTTTTGTGCTTCTTATGCAGGTAATTGGACATCAAAATGGTTCTTGAATGGAGTGAAAGGGAGCATGAAGAAGACAATGCTATTGCTGAAAATCATCCACCCACTATTGCTGCTTTGAGAAACTGTGGCCTTCTGAAGTACTTTCGTATCCCAGGCATGAGGGCCCAAGTCAGGTTATTAGAGTACCTTGTGCATATGTGGGATCCCGATCAGCAGGTATTTCATGTGGGGGTCCACACATTGTCCTTAGATATTGAGGACATTTACTTCTTGACTGGACTGTCACGACGGGGGTACCATGTGAGCCTGACTGGTGGCAGAGGTGGTGGGCTACCCATGAGTGAGTACTGTTGCTTACACTGTGTTCCTGAGGCAGAGAGGAAGAAAGGAAAAGTAACTGTTTGGGGGGTATGGGATTTGACCCTCGTACTATATTATTCACCATAGCTCGGATGGCTGGGACTTCTGCTCCTCACATGGTGCTACAGAGTTACTTCTAGTATGCCATCAAGTGTACTGAACCTAGGGTTTTCAACTGGGCAGATGTTGTGCTTCGTAGTATAAAAAGACAGTTGACTAAATGCAGACAAGGCGACCTGAATAAATTCGGGTATGGATCTTTGTTAGTGTCCTTATTCCTTGAGAGGGTTCCATTACTGAGACTGCAGGTTGAGTGGAATTTACAGGCTCCCAGGGATCCAATAATGCTGAGATGGTGTCAGCTCATGGCCCGACACGTAGATGGACCGATCATCAAGTATGATGATACCTTCTTTGACTGGCTTCAAACAAAAATGTTGATGGTTGATGACTATTCTTATGCTGGGTTGGATTTCCAAGGAGATCCAAATTTAGTGCTTCCAGAGGATGCTCAGTGGGGGGAACTTGGTAAGAAGTACACACATTTTTTCCTTTTAAATATTTTTGTGAATTTTTATCATATTCAAATGTTTCTTTTTTATATGTTCGTCCAAAGACTAAATACCAAATCGTTGTTGATGACATAGATGTTGGACCTTACCGACCTCCTGGTACTTCTCCCATTCAACGACGAGGAGAGGTGGCGCCAGTGCCACAATATGCCGAGGATTATCAAGTAGTGGAACAAAACCTAGAGGGCTTGACCGCAGATATTCCAGACATGTCTCTTGAAGAGGTTCCACAACACGATCAACGTCATACAGTAGGAGTGTCAGGGTCCATGAGTCGACTTCTCCGTAGAGTTTCCTGGATATTCATGTGTTACCGTGAACGCCATCCATGACGTCACTTTGTAGAATCTATGAGCTTCAGATTTTGACATTTTGGTCTTCGGACAAATTTTTTTGTAAAAAACTCTTTTGATCGTTATATATACAGACAACTTCTACCGGTTTATCATATATTGTGTGAAAAATTATGTGATTGATTTATAATGATCCAAATGTCTGTCTAATACATAGTTAGCCAATGCATCTGTTAATGTATTTAGACATCTAGGAATATGTTGATATTCAATGTAATCAAAATAATGTTCCAAGAAGCGAATTCGCAAATACACCCGTAACAAAGTAGGACTTCGAATAGTGTAGACATTACTTAACTGATCCAGGTGGATATTTGTGTCCACCCACCTATTCCACTTGGACCCCCACCATTGCTTCTTTCAGTTTTTCAGTTTCGCACAGTTTACTATTTTTAGCAGTTTTTTCGGGTCCTGAACTTTCGGGGCCATTTTGAGGCCCTAAACAATGTTTTTTTTTGGGTATGTTTCTGTCAAAAAATAGCATCTAACGATGCTATTTTGTCTCAATCATTGTATGCCTCAGATAGATATTTCCAACGAGCTATCATACGCCTAAAATGGAGATCGTATGCAAAAGTTACGACCCTAGGAAGTTGATGCACCAACTTACCCAAACGGGGCCCACATGACTTTTGGCGCTTCATCTCCCAGGGTTAGGTTTTTGGATGTCTAGGACTTTTGGAATTCCTGTTTATTGTAAAAGGGGCCTTCAGAGCCTCATTGTAATCATCTTCTCACAGATGCGAGTAGCGGCCACATCTCTTCTCAGAGATAAGCTACCAGTGCCCTAGCTAGTTTATTTCCATTCTGTCTGTAAGCATATTTCAGTCATTTTGTTATTAATGAAATGAAGTCTTATTTCCGCTGCATCTCTGTGTTTATTTGTATTTCTGCATTTCATTGTGTTCCTACATAAATTCGTATTAGTGGTATCAGAGCGGTCTACTCATTCTCGATCCTTCTTTGCATGTCCCCAACGAGATCGGGGTATAAGGAGTTGGGGCTCGATCTAGTTGAACCTTTGCAAGATCAGCCTCACAAACCACGATGACCACCCATGGGGGAAGAAAAGAAAGATGAGGGAGCAGGATATCCTATCAAAATTTTTCTTGAGGAGGCCCTCGAGAAACAAAGGAATGCGATGATGGACAACTTTGCCTAGATTCTTCAACGGATTCCAACTGGCGGTGCATCGAAATCCAGAAGCCACTCTGGAGGTGCCACTCCTTTTAAGGTACAAGTAAACTTTGACATCCCCATATTTGATGGCCAAATAGATACAGATGCCGTAGATAGATGGTTGAATTTGTTAGAAGGATATTTCTTGTTTCATGACTTTTCTGACCAAGAAAAGATTATTTTTGCACTCCTCAAAGCCGCCCCCCATGTCAAGGACTGGTGGGAAACCTACTCAGAGAAAGAGGGCAAGGGAGAACCCTCTTTGTTCTTGTCCACACCCACTTGGAATTCTTTCCGAGACATCATCAAGGAACAATATTATCCTGTGGGGAGATATGAGGACAAATACATACAATGGACTACGTTGCGGCAGCAAAGGGACCAAGATGTGCATGAGATGACGAATCTGTTTCATACCCTACGCAAAAAGTTGGGTATCAAAGATTCAAAGAAACATTTGGTGTTAAATTACCATAGTTGTCTGCACAGATACATTTAGGAGGAAATGGAGTTCCTCGACATCTCCTCACTTGGTGTGGCATACCAATATGCTGCCAAGATTGAGCAGAAGTTCAAACAGAAGAAGCGAGACTTTGGGTCTGCAAATCAGAAGCACAGGAAAGGTACTCCCAAACCACAAAACAAAGGACCAAGCCAAGGTAGGGCAGCCCAAGACAACCCGCCAAATCCACAATAAAAGAACAACACCACGAAGCCAAAAAAGGACACGAGGAAGTGGTGTGAGTTCCATAAGAGCTCCACTCACAACACAAGTGAGTGTCGGGCCAAGTAGTCACTGGTAGCCAAGTTGAAGGCTTCTAAATCGGATGCATGCTATGACTCTGAATCAGAACCTGACAAGGGGAATGACAGGGGGAAGCAGATTATCGATGCGGATCCCAACGCCACCATTGCCACCATGAAGATCCAAAAGGAGGAACCAAAAGATCCAGATGAGGCAGAACGTCTCTTCCATTCCAAGATGTGGGTAAAGAGTTCCCTGTTGCAGTTCATTGTCGACAGCGGGAGCCAGAAGAACCTCATCTCGGTAGAGGTCATGAAGCAGTTAGGCTTACCGACCACAACAAACCCACAACCATACACCATCGGGTGGTTTCACCAAGGACGGGACCTCCGCGTCAGTCGACAATGTCGCCTTTCCTACAGCATCAAGCCCTTCACGGATGAGGTATTATGTGACATTGCTCCTCTTGATGTTTCTGATGTATTATTAGGCCAACCATACTTGTGGAAGTGACATGCTGTGTATGAGTCCAGACCTCATGCTGTTATTATCACTTTGGGCAATAATCTGTACAGGATACCAGAGATAGCACTACCTACCACCATCTCTTTGGTTACTGCAAAACAATGCAGTAAGCTCATTTCCAAAACTAGGAAATTTGTTTTCCTGATGATCTGCCCTCAGGGAAAGCGGAATACTGTGGCCATGACCTCCAGACAAGGCCCCACTGCATGAAAAAAACAAATGGATAAGGTCGTGGAGGAGTACGAGGACATCTTCACCTCCCCCGCAGGGGTGCCTCTACACTGCCAGGTCAAGAAACCCATCGATATGACCCCAGGTGCACCGCTGCCCAATGGACCCATCTACCGACGCTCTATCCTGGAGAATGACGAAATCAAGAGGTAGATTTAGGAGTTGTTGCAGAAAGGTCACATCCGGCTGAGTTCATCGCCCTGTGGGAGACCGATCGTATTGGTGCAGAAGAAGGATGGGACTTGGAGACTTTGCATTGACTATCGGGCACTGAACAAGATCACTGTTCGGAATAGGTACCCGATCCCATGGATTGATGACCTTCTGGACCAAATCAAGGGGGAAAAATATTTTAGCAAGATCGACTTGAAGTCTGGGTATCACCAGGTACCAATCGAACCCTCTGATGTGTGGAAGACTGCATTCAAATCCAAGGATGGCCTTTTCGAATGGTTGGTCATGCCTTTCGGGTTGATGAATTCCCTTGCAACCTTCATGACGCTAATGGAAGACATCCTGTGGCCATTCACCAAATAATTTTTAGTGGTGTACTTGGATGACATTCTAATCTTTATCCAGACTTGGGAAGAGTACCTCCACCATATCCGACAGGTCCTCCAAACACTGTGGCAACACAAGTTGTGTGCCAATTTGGAGAAATGCACTTTTGGCATAACCCAGGTTCAGTATCTGGGATACATTATTGATGAGCGGGGGGTGCATGTGGATCCAACAAAGATCCAAGTCATTCGGGATTGGCCAGCCCCAGCCACCCTAACAGAGATCCGCATCTTTTTAGGTCTTGCCAATTTATACCGCAGGTTTGTGTTGGGATTCTCTCATATCACTTGGCCCTTGAGTCAAGTCACCAAGAGAGGAGCTAAATAAAAATTCTTTTGGTCTGAATCTCAACAGAAGGCATTCGGGGAGTTGAAACATCGCCTCTACTCTGCACCAGTGCTCACATTACCAGACTTGCAACAACCATTTGAGATTGAGACAGATGCCTCTGACTATGCTATTGGGGCA
>ML808410.1:97578-115426 GCA_009831015.1 Picea engelmannii
GTGTTCAATGTGGACCGCCTTCGGCCCTACTTTCCACCTCTACTAGACACATTCGACATGGCAGAACAACTCACACCAATAGAGTTAAATCTAGACTGCATGGAACAAGCCAGAACTGATCAGATCATGGATACACAGATCAAGCACACTCGAAAATAAAGGATACTGCTATATCGAGTTGTCAAAGCAGGCCAACTCGTTCACCAAGGCAAATGGCTCACCAGGGACCAAGTTCAGCAGAAGTTTCCTCATCTCATGGAGGAACTCAATGCAATGGGGACCATTGCTTCCTAAGGGGGGAGGAATGATCCAGGTGGATATTGGTGGCCACCCACCTATTCCACTTGGACCCCCACCATTTCTTCTTTCAGTTTTTCAGTTTTCGCATAGTTTACTATTTTTAGCAGTTTTTTCGGGTCCTGAACTTCCGGGGCCATTTTGAGGCCGTAAATGATTTTTTTTTTTGGGTATGTTGCTATTTCAAAATAACAACTAATGATGCTATTTTGTCTCGAGCGTTGTAGGCCTCAGACAGATCTTTCCAACGAGCTATCATACACCTAAAACGAAGATCGTATGCAAAAGTTACGACCTCGGGAAGTTGATGCACCAACTTACCCAAACGGGGCCCACATGACTTTTGGCGCTTCATCTTACAACGTTAGGTTTTTGGATGTCTAGGACTTTTGGCATTCCCATTTATTGTAAAAGGGGCCTTCAGAGCCTCATTGTAATCATATTCTCATGGATGCGAGTAGCGACCACATCTCTTCTCAGAGATAAGCTACCAACGCCCTAGCTAGTTTATTTCCATTCTGTCTGTAAGCATATTTCAGTCATTTTGTTATTAATGAAATCAAGTCTTATTTCCGATGCATCTATGTGTTTATGTGTATTTCTGCATTTCATTGTGTTCCTACATAAATCCAGATCATTAACTGTAGTACTACCAGCTGCGAATCGATTCGCACAACCAAATGACGGACTCCAAGCGAGATAGAATCAACCAATAATTCAATAACGGCGCTATACTCTGCAATGTTGTTGGTTGCATGACCAAGACACACACCTCGTAAGGAGACAAGTTCGTTTGTAGGGGCGTAAATTGCCCATGCAGCGGAAGCAAGGTTCTGAGTACTACGGCTAGCGCCATCAGCGAAGCCAATATAGGGTAGCGAAGACTCCGACATATGGAAATCAAACACAACGTCACATAAGGGCAGAGACCAGATAACGACAAAAGCAAGCTTACAGTAACACACAAGAAGTATGATACAATGAAAATACAAGTACTCATGCACAAATTATTTTATGCATAGTACTTCTTCAAGTACAACCCATTCCTGGGTTCACTCAAAGGGATACCATCGTAATCTACTAACTCATAAGCTCCTTTTTCCAAAACTCGTCGAACGATATAAGGACCTCGCCACATGGCTTCGAATTTTCCAGCTTCTAGCATATCTCGATCTTGATCATAGAAGAGAATGAGATATCCTTCGGAGAAAACATGAGGCTTGACATGTTTGTCGTATTGGGCCTTGACACGTTTCTTCTGAGCTTCTATAACTAGGGTAGCATCGTGTTGAGTTTCGTCTAATTGCATAAGATACAATAGATGTTCTTCCTTAGCAGAAGTGTTTGGTAGGAGTTCAACAACTAGTTTTAAAGAGGGTATCTCGCATTCAATTGGGAGAATGGATTCCACACCATAGACTAATCGGAAAGGTGAAAACCCAGTAGCAGACTTGACGGATGTCCGGTAAGCCCACAATGCCGAAAACAACATTGTGTGCCAACTTGTTTTGTGAATCCCTATCATTCGTCGGAGCATAGTTATGAGAACTTTGTTGATTTCTTTGACCTGGCCGTTGGCTTGTGGGTAATAGGGCGTTGAGTTATCATGGCGAAGACCCAACTTTTCAGTAAGTTCAGACATCATGAATTTTCTGAAGTGGCTACCATGATCAGTGACGATAGCTTGGGGAACACCAAAACGAGCTATGATGTAATTAAAAATGAATAATGCTGCGTCTTTCCAGTGTTGTCAAATGTCGGCATCACCTCGGCCCAGTTCGTAAATTAATCAACGGCTACAATAATGTAACCATGCCCCCCAGCCGAGTGAGGGTGACATGTCATGAAATCGATTCCCCATTTCGTAAAGGGACCAACTGAGACCACAGGGTGAAGAGGAGTGGGATGCGACCGTATCTTCTGATTATAGGTCTGGCAGGCATGGCATTTTTGAACAATGATTATGTAGTCGTTAAATAAAGAAGGCCAAAAATACCTTACTTGTAAGATCTTCTGGGCAGTAGCATACCCAGACATATGACCACCACATGATCCAGAATGGAAGTCCTTCAGAGCTTTCTCGGCTTCGTCGAATGTTAGGCAATGGCGAAAAACAAAGTCAATCCCCTGACGATAAAGAGTATCCCCGAGGATAATATATTGACGGTCTTGATAGTATATGCGACGTCGGTCGGTACTAGAAAAATTTGGCTGGAAAGTCTGGGTTTGGAGATATATAATGATATTTCCATACCAAAGATCATCAGTGCTGATAAGGAAAAGAGATTCATCGGGTAATGAATCTGCTGCTACTGTTTCCATCGCAAAATGGGGAAAGTCACATATCAACTTAGCAAAAACTAAGGAATTCTTGGACTTGGCGTGTTTGAATTCCAAGTCAAACTCCTGGAGAATCACAATCCATTTGGAGTATTTTCCCCCTAGCAATTGACGGGTAAGAATGTGTTGCATAGGGTTGTAGTGAGAAATTACTGTAGTTTTGCTCGAGAGGATATAGTGCCGAAAGCGTTGGACGGCTTGAACGAAAGCTAAGGCCAGTTTTTCGACATGTAAATACTTGATTTCAGTAGGCATTAAACTTCGACTCAAGTAGTAAATAACATGTTCGTCATTAGCATCATCCTCTTGAACGAGAACCATACCAATGGTATAATCTGAGGCAACAAGATAGAGGAAATAATCGTGACTGTAATCGGGGGGAAAGAGAAGCGGAGCACGCGTTAGGGACAGTTTAAAAGCTTCAAAAGCATTGTTGGCAATGGTATCCCAGATGAACTCTGAACCCTTTTTCAGTAACCATGTAAAGCCATGAGTTATCTCGGCATAATTTTGGATAAAACGACGAAGAAAGTTTGCTTTCCCCTGCAAACTTTGTAACTGGCGAAGTGTAGAAGGAGGAGGGAGATTAAGGATCGACTCAACCTTTAAAGGATCCACCCGGATCCCTTGATGCGAAATGATAAAACTGAGAAGGCGGCTGGATTCCATGCAGAAAACACACTTATGAGGATTTAAACGTATACGGTAGAATCGACAGCGAACGAAAATGGCTCGGAGGTGTTTTGGGTGATCAACTCGGCGCATTGAGTGAGCGGGTAAATTGTCCAAATATGGTTGAACGATGTTCTTGATATCATGGAAAGCGTAAGACATAGCGCGTTGAAAAGTTGCGCCAACATTCTTGAGACCGAAAGGAAGTTTCCAATAGGCAAAAGTACCCCAAGGACAAATAAAAGCGGTTTTATGTTGATCCTTGGGAACAATGTTGATTTGATTATACCCAGAGAAACCATCCATGAGAGAGAAGATTTCACTTCCGATGCAGTCATCGACAATCTGATCGACGAAGGGGGTAGGAAAGTTGTCTTTGGGGCAAGCTTTGTTAATATCCCTATAATCAACGCATACACGAATTGTGCCTTGTTTCTTGTCAATCGGGACAAGATTGGAAACCCAGTCTGTGAGAGCCACCGGATAAATAAAATCGGCTTTCAAAAGTTTCTTGACTTCGAGCTTGATAGCAGCCGCTTTACGTGGGTGAACTGGACGAAGGTGTTGCCGGACGGGTTTAGCATCGGGGTATGTTTTGATCTCATGTATCACAATCGCAGGGTTGATACCCGACATTTCTTTGTAGCTCCATGCGAAGATATCATGAAATTCTTTGAAAAGGGATGTGTAGGTGACGACTTCATCATAAGAACACGAAGCTCCGATATGGACATTTTCGACAATCCCAGGTTTGATGGATATGTCAAAGGGAATAGTGGGTGAGATATTGCTTAAGTTCCCTTCGGAAAACACATCGTGTGCAGACCCAGGAATGATCGAGATGACAACAATGGTCGACGGGGTCGAAATCCATTTTTAGTTCTCAAGGGTATGTTTCTCCAAAAAGAGGATGGAACGATGATGCCCATCGTTCCAAGGGGTGTCCTTCATGAAGGACATGATCATCTCGTCAGTGGGAAAAATAACATGAAAAGGATCGGGAGACAACTCACCAAGAGAGGGGGTAGAAGGTGTTACCGATTGAATGGACTGATAGGTGGATTCGACCGGACTTAACGACATTGCGTCACCGTAACGAAGATGATATCCAGGGTGAGGTACTATCCAGGGGTCGTTAGACGCAGGAATTTCATGAGGTAAGGTGGAGATCATGTTGATGGAAGCAAAAAATGAGTGTGGAACATCGGGCGGTGGAATGGGGAAAGTACCCATTAACGAAGGGTCCTTGAGAAGGCCTACACCGACGCTCTCATAACCTGGTGGGGTTTTAGCGATAAACGGTACGTTTCCAGTACAGGTGTCGAAATTAAAGAAGGCTAGTTGGTCAATGGTAACGAACTTACCCTGATGTGGGAAACGTACCACACAGAAGAGGGTTGACACAACGACGCACATGGAATCGATCCAACTGTTGCCAAGCAGAAGATTATAATCAAGGGGAGCATCAAATAATTCCACTTCGACTTGGACCGTATTTCCTTCTAACGTGATGGGCAATGAAGGAAGGACACCGTAGGGATTAAAACCAGAGCCGTTGAAGGATTTAAGAGTGTTCTGGGATTCATTCAAAGAAGGAGAGCCAATATCTTTCCAACAAGCAAGAGACATAAAACACGTCAAGGCACCCTCATCAATAACGGTTTGGCAAATATTTTTGTCAGAGACAATCACTTAGATCTGGAACGCGAGTTGAGGGGGTAACCTTGGAATGTGATCTTCCAAGTCAAATATTATTAAATTCGTATCCGTTGGGTCAATTCCACCGATAGCTTTCAACAGTTCCTTCCGTTGTGTGGGACAAGTTTGAAGGACTTCAAGGGCTGACATCACAGAAGGTGCTTCGACCAGATCTTCAACAATGCTGTAGTTCTGGGCTGCACGAGCATGAGGATTGAAAGCTGATTTCCAAACAATGCCCTTTGGGGGGGGGTCACAGAACTGCGTCAAGGCTTGGTTGTTTGAGATGAAGAGGACCATTGGTAGGTGGAGTTGCAGGAGAGGGTTGTACCAAGGAAGGAGGTAGATCATCAACCTTCTCTTTAGAGGGAGAATAATCTTTGGCTCGAGTAGTGAGTGTAACGTTGCTCTACTTTGAATCACCAATACATATCAAAACATATGATGTAGTAGAAGAGGAGGGTTGATCATGAATGACCAACTGAGCCTGTTGTTGAGACGGGAATGGTTGGGACAAAACGGCTAGTGTAGGTGGTTTTGGAGCTCCTTGAAGGAACTTAGTGACCTCAACGCGACATGGACAATCCTTCGTGTAGTGATCATCACCACAGATAAGACAAGGGTATCGAGGTTTGCGCTTATCCCGATCATCAACATGGGTAGTTTTGGTTTTCTCTGCTTGAGAATGATTTTTTCCCTCCTTATTCTTACCTCTCCCCTTTTTAGATTTGTTTTTGGGGTAGATTGGACTGCATTTACCTCAGAAGTCTTGCCGGCGGGAAGGGAAGGAGACAGAGCATTTTGAACATTAGAAGAAGAAATCTTGGGGTTGGTGCTTGAGGCAAAGTGTGGTTGGGCCTGGAAAGTGCCAATCACACCGTCAGCTGCATGCGAGGCAGCTGGAGTAGTTGAAGTGCTGGAAGTAGAAGGACGAGCTAAGTCAGGTAGTAAGTCATAAAGGGTACCCGTTTGTGAGTAAACGAGGTCCAAATATTGAACACAACTTATAGCCTGCTCTTCTGTGACCACTCCACCCATGGCAATGTCATGACCGATGTCATTCACAAATGATTTTGTGAACCATTCTGCCAGTAACTGATCGGGGAGTTCGAGTTTAATGAGACGGTGTCTCCTTCGCCACTCATGAATGTGATCGGATATATGAGTGGCCTTATTCTGTTTGAAGGAAGTCAAAATCTCGGTCCCTATGTCATAACGGATCGATAACTGGTAATGCGTAAGTAAAGCCATAGCTAGGGTGTTGAAGTCAGAGAAGAAACCTCGTGGCAATTCGATATACCACTTCGCAGCAGAACCCGTGATAGTTCGTTGAAAAAGACGTAAATGAATAGAGTCATCCATCAATGAGTTGGATGAACACCATAGGTGAAAAGTCATAACATGATTGTTTGGGTCCTCTCCCGCTTTTCCGTCGAATTTGGGAATGTCCGATGGTAGTTTGGATGGGATAGCAGGCCAGTGGGGAGAGTGACGAATGGGATCATTTAAAATCCTTGACAAATCCGGAAGATCCAAAGTGGCTATGAAGGGTAACTGTCGATTCACTTGCGGGTACTAGTGGCTTTGGGGAGGAATCCCTGTCGGAAAACCAGTAGGACCATAAGAAGACTGCATATAATGCGAAGACCCAGGCAGATTCAGTGGTGGTTGAAGAGGATAGTAGCTCATAGGATTGTACCCTGGAACAGGGGCTTGAGTTTGAGCATTCGCCCCCCAAATGGGATTGAGCGAACCTGGATATGGTTGGCCCACACTAGGGGGTATTATAGATGCAAATGGAAGATGCTGCCCCCAATCGATTGAGGAGGATGTTGTATTAACTGATTCCAATACTGGGCCAAGGATGGAGGTATGTTTTGCCCATAAGGCGGTGTCAGTCCTCCCACCGAAGGTGGTGTTCCAATTGGGGTAAATGTGCCAATTGGTGGTTGTGTTCCAAATGATATTTGCATTCCAAAAGGAATTTTCCCGCTGAGAGGGGGTTGAGTCATACCACCTTGGTGAAATTGTCCACCGACGAGAATCTGGTAATTTGGTGTGAATGACAGAATAGTGCCACTAGGATAAAGACTGCCAGTAGAAGACGAAGAAGGTCCTCCAAAAATAAATTGAGGGAGTGTCGGAATAAAACCAGGAAGAGAGTGCCCAGAAGAAGAAGGATCACCAGGAGAGCTATATGGGGTTTGCGTAGGAGTGTGAATGGAAGCATTCAATGCACAGTATTCGGGTGGTAGTGTCGGAGTGACATTGGGCATTCGCGGTGTGTTGATGGGAGCGAGACTAACCACAGTAAACCCGGTTGGAACAATCGTAGTATCTATAAGATGGGCCATTTCGATAGGGACAGTAAAGTGATAAGCGGTAGTCAATGGTACTGTCTCTGGACTAGAGATTTCGGAAATCACAGGTGGGTTGATTTCAGAAATCACAGCTGAACCTGGACCAAAAAGGTCCCGTCGGAAAACACTTGTAGACCAAAAAAGATCTTGGCCTTCTATGGCGGGAAAGGGTCCAACTGGTGATCCAGAAGATGTAACAACTAATTCTCCGGAAGAATTCAGTCGCATAAATGGCTGCTCAGAATCAGGGTGAAGTCGAAAGTCCTCTCGAGTATTAGTAATTAGGAAATGCTCTAGAGAGTCAGTGCATTCCACTTGTGGCGTGGTGACGACTGTGAATTCACTTTGCCGAGGAGAGCCCTCAAGTGTACTTGTAGGCAAGGGTTGAGAACCTTCCAGATGCTTTGGAGATAAACCTTGCATTCTACGTGAATGACGTGGAGGAGCTATTGTAAACGAGTGACAAACTTCATGAATAAAATCTTATGGTCAACTTTGAGAAACAAACAACACGCGCTAGTAAGCAAAATCTAGGAAGCAACACCAAGCAAACAAGACCTTCTAATTCCGAAGTCACTAGTTGGTGATGAAATCCAACGTCACAACAACGAGATGAGAAGGGGCTAGGCTAGGGTGGAAAAGTTACGCTGACAACTTTCTTAACGGACTTACACCCTGGTGAAAGCTCCCACACATAATCGTGGGTATACCCTCCAAGGATCCCGAGTGAATTTGGTCAATGTCAATTCCAGGTACCGTGAAGACTTTCCCCTTCACAGTCACCTCGTGTAAGAACCTAGAAGGATAGGCCACTAAGGTTACCACCAACAACAATAAATCCTGGGGGGACAGTCGATAGTCCAATCCACATGCAAGGGCAGGGTATCTAGCCCAAAATCAACTCAAAAGGATTCCACTCATCATTGTGGGTATACCTCCGAGTAATCCTCATAATACGTGCAATCTCTACACTGATATCAACAAAGTAGGGTGAGTAACTCTTCCTATAACAATGCGACCTCGTGCTTGACCCTTGTGTGAGAAGGGCTTCCCAGGACAAGATGTTGCAAATGGAATTTAACACTCCCTAACACAAGATGCTATGTGTGTTTTGTGCTTTGGAGAGTGTATCTCTCTTCCTACCCCAAAGCGCTAGCCTAGCTAAATGTTGGTGTAATAGAGTCCTAGAAAAGAGTTACTAGGTAAATTTTACAATTGCGCAGTGTTATTAAGAGCTGTTGTTTACTCAAAGGAAACAGAGATGAAACTTATGTTGTATGACTCTGACCCAACGATGCATGGATGAGAATGAAAAATATATCGATTTACGTTCAATGAATTCTATGTATGGGAGGGAGAGAGAAGTTTTTCGGATCAAACTTTGAACTACAAGACACAATTTCCTTTAAAATGCAAATGCAACAAATCACGCATCAATAACAATTCTCTATTGTGTCTTTTTCAATAATTTCAACAATTGATTTTCAATGTTTTCGAAAACGAAAAATGATTTTTTGAAAGAAAAACGTTTGTTCACTTTTCAAAAAGGACCCACACCATGATAGTGAGAGTACAGAAAATAAAAAACCAATGAACAAGCAATGATAAAAAACCCAAACCACTCTTTCAATGAAAACAAAAATAAGAAGAAAACCAATCTAGTCTTTTCAATCACATAAGAAAAGCGATCTTTCAAACAATAAGCAAATGATAAAGACCAAGAAACTCAACTTTAAACCAATCGTTGGTCCTTAACCAAACAAGCATGCTCAGATTCCGAAATCAGAGAGTATGGCTATGCCAAGAAAAGTCAAGAAACGAAAGTCAAGACAAAAGTGACAAGAAGAGCCTTTGAAATCCTAAGTCTATTCATGCACGAAAATGAAGACAAGAAAGACATCAATCAATGGTCCAAGAAACTCTTATGAGGCACCTAGACTGATCTGGGTAGTTGAAAATGCCAAAACTCAAATCCAAAAGTTTGAAAAAATGAGTTCGCAGGCTGACAATATTACACAGTGCGAGAATTAGTGATTCTCGCAGGTGGCCCTTGAGCAGAGTGCGAGAACCTTGCACTGAACCTAAAGGTAGGATGTGAACTCTATAGATTCTCGCAGGCTACTGTGGAGTGCAGTGTGAGAACCTCTGAAACTATTCAAAGTTTTGGAAATGACACAAAATTTAAAGAGGCCTCTAGACTCAGAGGGTCTATCAAGGTATCCTGAAAACTCAGAGATTGATATGAAAGGAGAAAAGTAAAACAAGATCAAATGGCCACAAAAATACCAAAAGACACAAAGAAAATGGGCTATGTTCCCTAGTGGAGTCGCCAATTTTGTTATCGGATTAATCGGTAGGTGCGGACACTAACAGATCTCCCTAGATCCACCTAGATCTAGAACAAAATAGGTCAGGACATGAATCTTTCCCTAAGTTTTGACCATTGATTAAGCTAGTAGGAAGGAACAAGTAACATACCTTAGTATCGCTTCCTAGGGTCTATGTTGCTCCCGCTTCGCTCCAGTGATCTCGTGAGGTCAAGACCAAGACAACACAAACCAACCAAAGTGAAGACAAAAAAATATATTCAACTGTCAACTTATGTGTATTATCAAGGAATTACACAATAAAGTGAGAATATCTTTATGGGAAAGGGACATGCCACTGTATCATATTAATTGAAAGTAAAGATTACAACCTGATCAGCTTGATGTCGCAATCTTCCTTTCGATGGCTCTTGGCTCCAACACACACACTTGCTCAATCCTTCTATGAAGAAGATCAAAACCTCTTGATAGACTTTGCTAGAGTCTCCAAGCTATTGTTCAAGCTAAGTCCTTCACACAATTCTTTCACCAATTCTCCAATGAATCTTGCTTAACCTTTTCCATGAGAATTCCCTCAATATATAGGAGAGAATGAGATGGTTACTTAGATAAGAATGATCCCACAATATCAAGGAATCTAGTACAAGGATAACCATTCGAATGCCAACCCATTCTTCTAGAAGATTCCCTTCTAGAAACATCAAGAATTCATCTTTTTCCATGCTTTAGGACGAGTTCACACCCTAGCTATTCAACACAGTGCGAGAAGTTCCCACCTTGGCTTAAGCCAGCCTGTGAGAATGGGTCATTCTCGCACCCTAATATATTAGCAGCCTGTGAACCTTCTTCAAAAGTGAGTTTTCTGGGAAGAGATGAAAGTTACTTTTCTTAGGAGAAAGTTCTTATGAAGAGCCTGAGTACACCATCATTAATACACCATCATGATGACCAAAATCATGGGTAACAGGGGGTTCCTCTCAACAGATCTACGAACATTGTTTTGTCTCTAGATATCCTACATCATCGTCATCAGACTAAAAATAAGTCCCAACACTTTATCTTCTTCGATGACGATACCTTTCTTGACGAAGGGCTAGGATTTACTCACCACACTAATCCATTAGATGTCAATGGCTATAGGATTTTTTTTTCATCCTTATACTTTTCGTCATCATTTCCAGACTTTATACAAGTCCCAACACTCAAATCATTCACAACAATGATACCTCTCTCGATGGAGGGATGATATTTACTCACCTGATGAGATCAGAGGCCAATATCAACCCCAAATTAGGTGGAGGGATTTCTATAGGAAGACAGTTTGATTCTTGGACTTAACCACGTCCATGAAGTCTTCTAAATATTTTCTAGGTTCCTACTAGGATTTCGACCCATTCACAATAAGGACTACGCCTACTACTTGGCACACAATGAGGAACTAATTCCTCAAGGAAATTTTCATCAAGGAGAGGGATATTAACACATAGGTATATTGACCCCCCCAATCTTTAAACCTGTCATTATTATTGTTTTCCACTATTCTAAGAAATTATGGTTCATTACTAAATTTATATGCAGGGTTTCTTTTCACTAGTAATCAAGCCATAGTATACACTCTACTGCACACATCAGAAGCACAAGCATACAATCATTCTCTTTACCTTAGAATAATATAAGGTGATTGCATTTTTTTGTGTGTAAAGTGTATGACTTCATAGCAAAATCACATGCATCCAATATGTACATTTCAATTCCACTACACAGTGTTAGAGACACTTATCTCTTATAATTTATGGCCAACCAAATGACTCTGGGCATGTTCCTTTCCACCCTACATATGATCTATGTACTCTATAATATTTTGTAGTAGGACACCCCCATTCCAGGCCATGATACCATCAAGGGATTCTCTTCTTTTTTTGTGTGTGTCGTTTCTCTCCCCAACACCCTTCTCCTTTGGGTATTTCACAAATCTCTTCTTTGAGATCCTCTCCCTTATCGCTTAGGTATTTTCCCTCTCTTCCTTGACCATTATTTCCTACCATCTCCATTTGTGCATCTCCTGCACACAACCACCTAGGAATTTTCTTAGCTTGTCCCTTGCTTCTCTTCTGTCTTAATAAATCTGCGGTTTCCATGTAGGATTGACTTAGGGATTGTGGAATGGGTACATCATAGTACCTTGGGATGGAAAATTTTATTTTCCTAGCCAGTCCTTCCCCATACTCCCATTCATTGGGGTGGTTTGTTGTTCAACTACCAACCCCCTTTGATTAACTTATTTTTGTCTCGAAACTAGGAAAATGGTGATAACTTATTCTTTCCAATTTAAGTACCTTGGCAAGGATATTTGGGTCATATTAGTATAATGAACCCCTCAATAGGATCCCTCATTCTTTCCTCTAGTGGTATCACGACCAATATGTTCAAGGATTCACCCCACAATCAATTGTTATCATTTTTAATCAAACAATGATATGTTTACAATGTTTCTATCACATCTCAATAATTAATCATGATTAATTACAAGTTGGGGAAAACATTGGTATTACAATCTCCTCCCCCTTAATGGAACACCATCCTCGATGTTCTTTTCATATTGTCAACACCAGACATGCCTTTAATTTCAAGTCGCTTTAACAGTGTCCTCCTTTGCTTGCTATAGTCCTCACTCAGACTTTATCATTTAGAGCATGAATACAACAATTTGAAACAACAAGCATATTAATCCCAACTTTGTGCAATTTTTTTTTTTTATCATTGTTCATAATTCAAGAGGAAAATTTTACATGTCAACACAATACTTATCCGTGTAGTTTATGGATCTACATCCATATGGATATTTCATTTACTTGACTCATTTATCTTCCTTGACATACCCATTGTGATCATGATCCCAATCAACAATTTAAAAGATTTATTGTAGTCTCCTCTTCCTTGCGGTCACTCACCCTCTAGGCCCATGCTCAAACATTCCCTTCTATGCTATACAATGCCTCAGGAAATCCATCTTTCCTTGCAAACGATTTATCGCATAAGAATATCTTTAGAGACTTCTCCGAGTCTTACAACTGAAGCATCCCTCCAACTTTCTTTCTTGAGGTGTCCCTACGACTCATGTTAAATCAATACAAAATTCTCTATGGAAATCATGGATCATGATGCAGGAGCATTGTAAGCAGTCAAGCGAGAGTGGAGGCGGAAGATAGTTGGAAAGCACAACACGCATTTTTCACGTTTTGAAATGTTTCAAAAGTTTAAGGGAGTGGATATTAATGTAATAGTTAGGAAGATGGCATACTTGCATTTATATCTTGGAGGTTGTAAACAGTTCTTGAGCGATTTCTCTCATCTGTAAAACATTAAGGCATTTAAGCCCAGTTAATGAAAGTAGGTAGGTTTGAATTAATAGATTAGACAATTTAGAGAGTAGGAGGGAAAATGGATATAGACACCCTCACCATTTTATCATTGTAGTATTGTTTTATGAGCATAGAGAAGAAGAGGAGAGATGCAGTAGCGAGATGTAGAGAAGAACCCATGTAAAGAAGCTTTGAATTAATATATGGAGCTTTGAATCAGACTCATGGTGTTATGATGTTTTCTGTATATACATGCTGAATGGTATGCTCATGGTTGTTTTATTCTCTCTGTTATACATTTGATTTAATACTGTGTTGAATGTATGATTTCATATTAAATGTTTGAAGTTTGAGAGAGAGAGAGAGAGAGAGACAGAGAGAGAGAATGAGTTTCAATTGTTTCTCTTCCTGAGTGAGAGTTCCTGCAAGGAGTGCATTGACAAAGGTTCAAAGTTTATCTCTGAAAGCTCAGGAGGGATACCGTTGTTCTCATTTTATCTAAAGAGCAAGTGAAGCACAAAGGCCGTGAAAGGAGTGCGCAGGTTGTTGGGAGTCTTAGGACTTATCAACTAAGGGAAGGATTGAAGGACTAGTGTTGCAGAGAGTGCACAGAGTCGAGAGGTCGAATACCCAAGAGTATTTGAAAGATTGTAGCAAGGAGTGCATGAGGAGTTCTTTCAAGGCTTGAAGTTTCCAGAGAAAGATCAGGAGGGTTAGTACCTTTGAACACTTCAAAGAAGGACAAAGATTGAAATACTTCAAAGGGAGATGAGGGTCGAAGTCACCCAATAGAAATAAAGTTCAGAAGGAGAAAATGAGCAATCGAAATTCTCTGTGGAGAACTTACGAAGTCGCGAGGGCCGTAAGATCCATAAGAGTTGCAGGTTGGATAAGGGTTGGACAAATCCATCCCGTGGGGTCCAGGAGTCAATGACGACCATTGATCGTGCTTTGCACAAGCCGTCAGATCATTTTGGCATTTCAAGGATCCTAACGACAAGGAGTTGAGTGTAGTGGAACGAAAGTCCCGAAGTTGCGAGTTGCGACAGGAATTGCATGGAGTTTCTGGATTTTGGCACTTCAGGTGTCAGGAAACGGAGGAGGCAGTTCTTTGGGATTGAGAGTCCCGAAAACTGGGAAGAGTGACAGGTGGCAGAAGTCCACGTCAGAGATAGAAAGTGTTTGAGTGGACAGGTGGTGTGTCTTCGTCAAATAGGCGGAGTCAAACCTTGTTGACTGTTTCGGGGTTCGGAGGTCGACGGACTAGGAGCCTTGCATCTGGATTCGCGAAGTCGCGAAGTACAAAATTCTGAATCGGCGAAAGATTCTTTGAGAAGCCATCCTTCGTTGAATACATTTCGGTGAATTGACATTTTGGGTTCTCGGCAGTAGAGGGCCGAGAAACTTGACATCAAGGATCGCGAAATTGCGAGATCTGAAGTCCCAAGTAAGTGAAGGGCATGACGCTATTGTGGTCAAGGAGATTTGGGTTGGTGCCTGATGTTTGTTCACGCAGGCTCAATTCATAAGGACCTGTGGATCAATTCATTGAAGGTTCCGATAGGGATCTGAAAGAGCCACTTCGACTCAAGGAGATTTGAATGATCCTGTGAGCGGACCTTGACCCGAGGGTTCGGGGGTCTGCATTAGATCATCATAGGGTTCTCATGTGATATCAACAACCTTTTTCCAAGATTTCCATAATGACACCCATCATTTGTCCCTTCAGGAAAAATATTTCTCCTCACATGTATCACATGTATATAATAACTGTGAGATAATGTCATCAATGTGATCAAAATTATTTCAAATCTGTTACCAACATAATTTTCATTCCACACTTGTATTTTTTTATATTTGTTCCATACAAGAACCATATCCCACAAGTATGAGACTTCCTTGTCATAATGCTTTGTCTCTTTTGTAACCAAAAAGATTTGGTCTTCCTTATGGATCATCTTTCCCGCAATCTCAACATTCACACAACCAAACAAAATGCTAGTTTCTCATGACCATCACATTTTCATTGCACATCTACAATGGTTCACAACCAATTCTTAAAATAGTGACTTACTAGCAATTAAATCACCCTTGTAAATCTATTTATTGATATAAGGTAAAGGAGTTGTCATTCCTCACACATGCATTATATTCATCATACCCAACTTCTCAAAATGAAATCAATTATCTCATGCAATTTACTAATGTGCCAATTAACTATGGCTACACTCACACACAATGCACCCTTCCATTGATTTCTAGTTTACCATATTTTGTATTAATCACTTTTCCATGGTGTCTTGGGACTCAACCAATCCTATCACCACATGGATTCTTATTTCATATGTATTATTACAACAAGACTGTGTTTCTTGTATTGAGTTTTTCTTAGACTTAGATCAACATACATCATATGGAATTAAAAGTTTATATGAATTCATTCACCATTCATTTTTGGTTAGTAACCCTAGGTACCAATATTCATGGCTATATCATTTCTCTCTTTTCTATTTCCATATCTATTTTGGAGTACTAGAAGGTATTCCTTTTGTTAGCACTCTGTAATTTCTTAGGCTGAAGAATAAATTGGCAGAGGTAACTACAAAACCACTTTGGAGTCAAGGATCTAGCCCTCCAAGACTTAGAGAGGGATCTCTCTGTATGATTTAGCTTTGTTTCCTGGAAATTTAAGGCTAGTTATAAAGTACAGGGTTTGGTTTTTAAATTGGTTGGGTGGAAAAAGAAGGGATGGCCATTGAGAAATGGAGTCAAAGAGGCCTTATCCAATCAAGACAGTTTCTACAGGAAAACTCAGAGGGAAGGATATCCACCTTTGTTGGATTCTTTGAAATTGTTGAATGATATGAAATAAAAGGTGAGGAAAGAGGATTGTATAAGAGAAATTAAGAATTCTGAAACTAACCCTCTAGTAGAAAACACAAAAAATATCCAAAGCCAGAAACATAATGTACTTTAAATTTTTTTTCGCTCGTAATATTCTATTGAATAATTCAGAAAGAAACCAATATGTAATAGAGAAAACATATTACAGAAGAGACACTTCACCAAAAAGATATGCCACAGGAATCCTGAAAAGCTTGACTTGTATTACTAAAATTTGATTAAAAGAGGCTCTGTGAGTTGCTTTACAATATTGATTCTTCTAACAGGTCCCAACTGATCAACCCTTTTTACATTTGAATTATAAAAATATATAAAAAAATTATCCCCCAGGATCAGGGGGTCGAATTCAACAACCTGGCCAAAAATAGAAACAAATCCCTCAAAGTTTTGAACTGTCTGCTATGAAAAAAAAGGCCGGACTTCTAAAAATAGGGGTTAACTCAGACTCTTGTATATCCAAAAACATGATATATGTGCAAAAAATGAAAGAGGTTATTGTATATGATTCCATACTGAGTAAAAACCTCTCTTGGTTTTTCCAAATTCATCTCCACTTCCCAAAACATCTTTTGTAAAAACATGACAAAAACAAGAAAAATGGAAACTTGAAAAATAGTACTCAGAGATAGATTTTATTCTCCCAATTCCTGATACCTGTACAAAACCTGAGAGAGGTTATTGTTCTTCATCCCGTTATGGAGAAAAACCTCTTGTTTTTTCAAAATTCCTTCTGGTTTTCTCGAAAATGGTCTCAGAATACAGGTGGTAAAATTGTGAAAAAATGGTTTTTGATTTGGGGCAAAGTGGTTTTTGAAGGGGAAGGTGGTATTCCGGACCCCTTAGGGTGGTAAGTGGTATTAGAGGGGGTCGGGTAAGACCTGGTGGTGACATGTGTCCAAGTGAAAACCACTTTTCCCGATTTTTGTTTTTGTTTTTTATTTTATTTGTTTTATGGTTTTTGTTTTATTTGTTTTTATTTAATATTATTTTTTTATTATTATGTTTTAAGTGTTTTTTTATTTTAGTTTTAGTTTTATGTATTTATATATATGTTTTAATTATTTAGTTTTTTCTTTTATTTTTGTTTTAGGTTTATTTTATTTTATTGTTTATATGTTTTATGTAGTTTTTATTTATTATATTGTTTTATTTTTTAGGTTTTGTTTTTTAGTTTAATTATTGTTAATTAGTTACACGTTTATGTTTTAATTATTAATTAATTAATTAATTTATTATTAACAATTATAATTTAGTTTTACTAAATTAACTATACTAATTTAATCAAATTAACTTTACTAAGATAATGGACAATACCATTTATTATTAACCTATTGTTTTTTATCCTAAGCTTGATTATTCATTTAGGGATGAAATTGGGTGAGGGGTGAAGAAATTAAGGGCAAGAGAATGAAGGGTGCAGTAGGGTGATGAAGGATCTGGTGAAATTGATGGAGGGAGAAGTGAAATTAACCAAGCCTAGCAAGCGAGATGTCTTCATCACGAGCGCAATGTCAAATAGTTAGCTGAAAAATCAAATCACCTATGATTATAAGACCCCAACACCTTCCTTAATTTAAAGTTCTATACTTGCCCTATTTTCTTTGTATGCATCTCCCCATGCAATTGTCATTTATTCATTCATGATTATCTAATTTAAACATGGCATAACTTATTCATGCAAAAATTCCAATCTATTTTAGTTTGTCCACTAAAAGTTCCTTCCTCTCTCATACCATGCTTGAGTATTTTTTTTTTTTTTGAGTAAAAAAGTGGATCCTGCTATATTATATAGACAAAATGACAGAGTGTACAAAAGAGTAGGCCTGTGGCCATACAAAATGCTGCCGATTATCATCGGAAACCAGCATATGCATGTAGCAAGTAGCAG
>ML808411.1:35083-46966 GCA_009831015.1 Picea engelmannii
TTATTCTTCTTCAATTCCTTCTTGGCTGCAGTCTTTTCCCTTTTTGAACTATCATATTTTGTAACAACTGATAGTTAAATATAATACCCCTGTGCTTGTAAAAATAATTTCGTCCTTCCACTCCATAACTCATACTTTAAACCATTCTGACCATTAAACAATGGTACTCCATTCTCAGAATAATCCATAATCTCCTTTTAGTGGTTAAACTGTTTCCTAAAGGAACCTTCTTTGAAACCAATTGTTGGATTACTAAGAGGGGGGGGGGGTGAATTAGTAATAGAGAAATAATCATTTTTAACCATGTTAGCACTCTGTAAATCTGTTCAGTTGATAAACAAATGACAGAGGTAACTTTTTCAACCAATTTTGAGACCCGAAACTAGCCTTTCAGACCTGGAGAGGGCTCTCTCAGGAGACACTGGCTCATTGTGGGATATGGATTTAAAGTTGTTGGCTAGATTTAACACCTTTGAAATAATAAGCTCTGGTTGTATTGGCACAAGAGAGTAAGACCTTGGGCTATGGAGTCAGTTTGAGAAAATGATAAAAACAAATGACTTGGTGACTGAACTTGAGAGGATAAAGGCTAAGCGACCAACAATCTTCAGTGAAAAATCGTTGTCTGAGGCGGGGGGGAATCATAGAAAGAAACTCGGAGCACCGCTGAGGATGAATTCAGAGTTAAATTAGAGGAAAATGGTTTGTCTAAATGGCACGAATCTCAGGGCACTGCGCAGTGAATCCCAGGTTCGAAAATACGTTCCTATTTAGACATAAATAGATATGAATAAAGAAAACAGGAAGTACGTATGCAAAGAAAGGAAACAATACATCCAACTGCTAGAATTAGAATCTTTTCATCAAAGCTTAAGGACTTTTGCATTAAATTTTGATCGAACTCAAACTACATTCAATAAACACCGTCTATACTAATTTTTCCAACCAACCTCACTTACATTGAAAAGATAAAATATATAGGAAAGGGCGCCACTTGGGATTCCCTACTCGCTATCTACTGTTCCTATAATTTAGGAAATTGATTTTTCTATGCTAAATGACTCTTCACATGATGCCTTTCCAAAAATAGAAAACAACTGCATCTGGTCGCATCGTGACTACTTGTATTCTACCATGGGAATTAGATTATCAACGAGGTCTTATCATGGGGAGAGTGATGTGTCAAAGCCTTCCTTCGGTGAGATATATGAATGATCAAGTATTTTGAAAGGCTTCTGCCATCTACTATAACGGTCTTGATTTCTCTTGTGCGCTGATTCGTTGGGCTGCGTGTGCGACGAGTAGCTATTGACTGTCATGACCGTTACCAAAATGAAAAAATGGTCTAAGGGTGATGCCTCCTTCAAAATTGTCTAGAACTATGCTCTACTTGATGATACAAGAATGGAATCAGTTAATCATGCTTCTTCTGCGTGCTGACAAGATCTGCACGGGATTTTTCTTCGACTGCTTCACATTCTCTGAAATACTTCACATTCCTTTCTTCTGACAACCTTTGTGTTTCACGTAGCTGTACGATTGTATCCTATGCCTCTCTGAGCTGTCTTTTGAGCCATGTCATGTTTCCTTTGTGGTCTTGCGATGCTGACATTTCAAGAGTCTTTACTGCTAACTATTGCCTCAGTTCCCTATTTTCCTGGTAAAGTTTGGTGATAGCAAGTTGCGCCTGCCTCAGCTGCTGATATGGCTCTCAAACATTAGTACCCATGACATCTGTCCTCCTTGTTCTACTCCCACTTCCTCGGCTTGTACCTTCAATAGGATTAAACCAAATAACGCGCATAAGTAATTCTTTGGAAGTTGATTTTGCATGTGGCTTGTTTGGGACTTGAATTTCCCTAGCTTCCTTATTCTTCCTTGGCCTGCCCCTTCTCTGGGGTATCTGTTGTTGGGGAGACAGGGCTTCTAATGTATTTTATTTCTACACAACTTCTTCCACTCCATGATCGGAGTGGTATGATATCCTCATTTCTGCAGGAAAAGGTGAAAATCACTTTGGATCCTTGGGGGTGCCTGCTATTATGGAGAACGAATCCCAGTTTCTTTGGGGTTCGGGCCTGGCGCTCCTGCCACTTTGCGTGCCCTTTCTTACATTTTGGGAGGTTTCCATGTTGCAATTGTATTTGTCTTGCGCGCGATGGATCTGGAAAAGGCCCGAAGGTGGAGACTTCAATCAACCTGGGTTTGCGGGAAGAAATTACAAATAATGGATAAAATCAATTTGTGAATAGAATGCATGCAAAGAATATACAATTTATAACAGAGCAGGAAGGAGGAGGAAATGTGCCAAGGAACACTAAATTTATGGTGACTAGATGTCTCGGAACAGACTGCAAATTTTCCATAGCACATCCGCGCATGTAAAGTATAATTGATAAGGCTTGCGGAGCATACATGATACGAACTCCATGATTTTTCATTCTTCCAGCCTTCATAATGAAATGATAATGGTTACTGCACTTGCCAATGTGACTTGTATTAAAAACTTTCCTAGACCTAGGGCATGTAGAAAATCCCTATTTAACAGGACCCGACTCTTTTGGAACAGACTCATACTTATTTATGCATGTTTGGACTCTGACATCCCTTCCCGACTTCAAGGGCCAACCGACCACCTGTTGACTTCGACCCCTTTGTTGTTACGTACCTGACTTCACATGCTTTGACACACGAGCCATAACTTGACTAAAACCGAATCTAACTGAAGGGAAAAATGGCAGTGCTAACAACTGGCTCCAATGGGGATGCTACCCTCCCAACAAGGTAGCAAAGTACAGTAGACCAGGTTCCTGACCATTGGGCCTTATTCGAATTTTAGACATCGAAATATGAAAAAAAAATGCAACCTAAACCAATCGACGCAGTTTCTAAAAGACTTAGCATAAACTCAGGGCCTTCACTCCGGGCTTCAATTTTCTGCTGACATACTGACTCGACACACACACACACAAAAAAACATACTATTTACAATGACATGTGACTTAAACAGATCTTATTTCATCAGATAATGTTTGAGGAACTTGTCGTTTACAGGCCCCCAACCAACACACTCTCCATTTAGTTCTTCCAGAAAATAAGCATCATTTCCGTGATGTGCACCGATTTTGAATGGACCCATCCACAGATTATCAAATTTTCCATGTTTTCCTTTATCCTCATTTATCGTGTCCCATTTCAACACCAGATCACCCAACCAAAATTCCTCTTTCTTAGAACACTTGTCAAAGGTTTTCTTCATCCTCTCCTGGTGGAGTTGTGATCGATTGTACACATGTTCCCTCATCTGCTGTGTGTGAACTAGCTGATTTATTCTTCTTTGCGTGGCATCTGGCTCGGCCTCCCACTCTTGCAACAACTTTCTAACGGGAAACCCTAGTGTGATAGGGAAAATTGTGTCTGCACTGTATACAATCTGAAAAGGCGACATTGAGATGGACTTCTTGGTGGTAACCCAGTCCACCAACAATGCATAAATAATATTTTTATGCCAAGCTTTCTTATTGTCTTGTAGGAGTCTTTTGATGATCCTAGTTAGGATTTTATTTGATGATTCTACTAACCCGTTTCCTTGTGGGTAGTATGTTGTAGAATACTCTAGGGTTATTATATTTGTGTCCAGAAATTGGATGATGACTGTGTCGGTAGCTTGCTTTGTGGGGATTACTTCTATCCATTTCGTGAGGTAGTCTGTGGCCGTGAGTATCCATTTGTGTTGCACTAAGGATGGTGGATTTATTTCCCCTATGAAATTAAAACCCCACTGCATGAAAGGTGCTTCAACTGAGATCGACTTTAGTGGCACGGGCTGCAAATTTCTTCTTCCATCACAAATATGACACTCGTGGAAGCTGGACACTTCTTTGTATACATCTTCGAAGATGGTAGGCCAATAGTAACCCACTCTTAGGATTTTGTGTGCGGTGCTTTTCTATTAATGGTGTCCTCTGCAGTTACCTTTGTGAAATTCTTTGATAGATCGTTTCACATCATTTTCTAGCAAACAACTCAGCAATATCCCTCCGGGATCTTTCCAATATAGTGAACTATCCAGGATACAGAACTTAACCTCTTTGAGATTTAGAAATTTGGCCCTGGTCTTACTTAAACCTGGAGGGGATTGAAGGTTCCTTAACACATAGATGATGTCTGTATACCACGGTGAATCTAAGAAATTCTGAGATACCTGCACAGTTGTTTCTTCCTGAGGATTATCTGACAGATCAATGATGAAATTTATCCCCACAACGTCGTAGTCCGACTGCACCATCAACTTTGCAAGGCCCTGCCCTTTAGTCAACTTCATGGGATTTATTTCGAGATCATATTCCAGCATGGACGCTATCCATTTGCCTCTCCTTCCCTTTGGGTCAGGCTGAGTAAAGATATCCTTGAGCAAATTGTTGGGCACGTAAGCGAAAATATGGGAGTGTAATCTGTACATTGAAAACTCCTTTAGGGCCTTCACTAAGGTGTATGCTTATTTCTCCATAATTCTGTACCTTAGTGGAGCATCCCTCAACATTTGGCTGAAATAGGTTATGGGCTTCTCAAATTTTTGCTCGTCTTTCTACAACAACACGTCAACAATCGTATGCTTCGAGGTGAATGAAAAAAGGATGAAATCTTTCGTGAAGTCTGGACTGGCTAGCATAGGAGCTCTAGTCAGCACCACCTTGATATCTTCAAATGAATTCCTGGCTTCTGGTTACCACTTGATCTCATTCCCCTTTTTGAGCATGAAGGTGATATGATTTATAATCTCTTCCAGGTTCTGGATGAATATTCTCAAGAAGTTTACTTTTCCCAGGAAGGATTGCACTTCCTTCTTACTGCGTGGGGTGCCAATTTTTAGGATTCCTTCAACCTTGCTGTGGTCTATCTTAATGCCCTCTTTCGAGATAATGTGCCCCCAAAATTTCTCTTCTTCCATCCCAAAATGTGATTTCTTTGGATTTAGCGATATGTCGAACTTCCTGCACTTATGGAAAACCCTTTTCAGATGCTCGATTTGTTGTTCATCGAAGTCATAGTATACTCTCATGTCATCTAGATAGATCACAATAAACTTGTCCTTTTCATCAGCAAACACGATGTCCATTTCCCTCTGGAAGGTAGCTCCAACGTTCATCTGGCTAAAAGGTATTTGGGCATACATGAACGTCCCCCATGGTGTCGTAAAGGCAGTCTTTTCCCTATTGTCCAGGTGTACCAAGATATGATTGTAACCCGAGAAACTGTCCAGCATGGACATCTTCTGGGACCCCACCACCTTTTTTAGAATATAGTCCATCTTAGGGAGTAGGTAGTAGTCCTTGAGGGAAACTTTGTTTAAGTTACGAAAATCCACACACAGTCGTATTTCACCTCTCTTTTTCCTAACAGGTACCAAGTAGTCCACCCACTTAGAAAATCTTAAAGAAACAATAATTTTATCTTCAAAAAGTTTCTTTACCTCCTTTTTTATTAGTGATAGCAGTATGGGATTTATTCGTTGCAAATTTTGTTTGAATGGCCTCTGGTCTTCTTTGAGAGTGATGACGTGCTGAATCACCTTAGTGTCATACACCTTCAAGTCGTCATAACTCCAAGAGAAAACATTTGGGAAATCCTTCATGAGCTTGATGTAGTCTTTTTTGACCTCTGGACTGAGTGTTTTAGAAAATTTGATTATTTTCGGGTTCTCCTCAGTCCTGATGTTGCAGTCTTCGACATCCTCATTGTTTGCAATGATATTGGGATTTCTAGCCACATCATTTTTGTCAAACAAATTTTCCAACGGAACTATCGCCTTTGGGATGATGTTGTTCTTCAATTGTACTATGTCCCTTCCCACTATTTGGTTCTAGAAAGGGTCTTCATTACTGCGCGCATCCACACTCTCATCTTCGTCGCAACAACACTCGTCATCAATGTTTATGTTAGCGAACTCGTTTCTTATTTGAAGAAATCTCTCCACTTGTTTGTTGTCCTCAAACACGTGCCAATGTTTGATATTATCAGGCATTGCCAGCCTGTGTTTGACTTTGATCTTGTATTTTCCATTTGGAAATATGGGGATTTTAAAAACCGAGGCTGAGGTGGAAAAAGAATCGACGATCTGATTTTTATCCCTTGGGATAGAAAATAGATCATACTCTAAAAATTCATCCAGGAGGTCCAGCGCCAAATTTTTGTACGCTCTCAACCTGGGGTGTTTGGAATGATATATGCCTTTCACCTGGTTTATTATCAACTTGGAGTCTCCATGCACTTCTATCCTCTTTGCACCCAGTTATTTCAATACCTTCAAGTCCAAGATCAGTGCCTCATACTTGGCCATGTTGTTTGTACATTCGAACGTGAGCTTGTATGAGCACAACTTTGTGCCCATCTCAGGGGGGCTTATCCATACGCCGACACCTTCTCCTTCCTTACTGACAATTCCATCAAAACTCATGTTCCATATCTCCTTTTCTGCGCAGTTCTTTGGGTCGATGCACTCTACTGCTTTCCACGCGGTTTCCTCATCAGCTATCATGATGGCTATCGACTCCTCCGCTTCAAAGCTCAGGTCATTGTATAATACAGAGGAACCAACCTTAGTTTCGACGTAGTATATAGGATGGTTATTTGGCTGCGTCTTGTTGCTTACCATGTATTTCAACAACACTTCTCTGTACAACCGTCTATCCTGGCCCAAGATAGGAATGGTGCTGTATGACATGTCCATTTGCAGGGTCCCTTTTAACTTCGCAGCCCACGACCTGGACAACAACATGCCAAACTTAGGGGGTATGTCCGCCATGACCACGTCCATAACTTTTTTCTTCGAAGGAATATGGGCCACTGACACAACCAAGTCCTTGATGAGGCCTAAGCACTTGAATTTCCTTGAATCAAAAGAGAAAAGGTCCTTATAGGGCCTGGTGATGTCTAAACCCAATTCATCCATGATCACCTTTGGCATGAGTTTTTGCGATGCACCCGAATCTAGCATGGTGTTATGCAGGGTCATGTCATGAACCTTTAGATTGATGTAGAATGGAGGGATGTCCTCAGTATCACTTGACTCTTCAACGCGCGGACCAAGCAAAATAACAGGGTGATTGTCTTGGAAATTCAAAGTATCGAGCCCCCCCCCCCATTTTCATCATTTTAATAATTTGCTCCCGATATTCACCCTTTGTGATAAGTTCGTTAAAAGGGACAAAGTTTTTGATCTTGGCCATTTCATGCTCAAAATTAAAGGGAGGACAAACCTTCTCTACCTCTTTTCCACCCGCTTCCCGGCTTGTTTCCATTGCTTTCCTCGGGGCCTCCTCCTTTGAATTTGCGTTTTCAGTCGCATCCTTGGTCGGGTTGTCTGGCCTCGGTCAACTTGTGGAATGGGGTTTGTTGAATATTTCCTTATGGGATTTGTCTTTTGAGGTTCAATATGTGCCTCCTTGTTCCTGTGGTTATATCTCTTCTGAAACTGCATGATGGCGTTCTGATAACCTTTCCTAAACTCTTATGTTTCCTAGGAAGACACATCATCTGTTTCCCAAAACAATGCATCATCTGTCTCCAGCATAAAATCATTGTTTTTTCTCATGTACCGATCATGCTCTTCCTTTTTTAATAACACGCGTGGGTTCTTGTCATCACAAAAATGCATTTTCTCTTCGAACATCTAATCGAAATCCTCGTCCGCGTAATTGTTTTGGAGAGAAGGCCTTGTCTACTGGTCGCCCTGGTCTCTCTGCTCCCTATGTCTAATATGAGGAACTTGACGCCTTCTGAGGTTCTGATTCCTGGGTTGGGGGTCATGATGTTCTCGAGCAGTGGGTTTATTTCCCACGGACATTTTTTCCATTAGTTTCTCCATGGTCCTCATCATTAAGTAGAATATTTCTTCTATGGACCTCGATGTCAATGGTTGCGCATCCCCTTAGGGTTTATTGTCACCTATGTTGAATATTTGTTTGATCTTCCTCGACACCATCATGTTTACATCGACTTCGATTGCGTCACTCATCATTGCATCCAGATTTGTTGATCTTATTTCTCTCAACAGCAGGCCGAAATTGTTGTCGAAAGAGTCTGCATATCGCAATTGCGCAACCCCAGGGGCTGGCTGGACTTCTACAGGGATTGAGTTATAAACCCTCATGAAACGGGATGAGAATTCTTGCAACATTTCCTCCAGAACCCTCTTCATATTATTATAATGCATCAACAACTGCAAGGGGTTTTTCTTATCTCCCCATCTAGTAATGAAAGACGTCTCGAATGCGGAGAAGTCTCAAATGCTTGCAGTCAGGAGGGCTTTGAACCATTTCCTCACCTCCCCCAAAAGGATCTGTGCGAACAACCTCATTTTCGCATCTGCATAGTCCACCTCCTCTAGGTTGACGAAATCGTTGAACTAATCTAGATGCCTCTGGGCTGAAACGTTCCCTTCAGCATCGTATAGCTTGATCCTCTGGCTGTAATTTTGGGGAAAATCATGCAGTTGGGCTGGAAGAGCAAGGGGGGAGAATATGAAAACCATGGATTTAGGAGGTTTGGGTATTTGAGGGATATTATTAGATACTAGGGCTTGGAATCTCTTCTGGTCAAAAACTATCTCGTCCAAGCTGGTTTTCGACTTAGACCTGGACAGGGTTTGCTCATAGAATGCGTCAAACTCAAGGTCGTCAATGCTTTGCGCGTTATCTTTGGGTAAGGACAAGATTTTGTACTGGTAATAGAATGAGTCCAACACTTTCTCTCTATTCATGCACAAAAGTTTCTCGGGGTCGTACATGCTCTACAAGGTTTGGGTCCAGATTTGCTCTGGTATAGATTGTCTTCGGAGGTAGGGTTCCTGAACAGTGCTACTTGGTGCTACTGGTCTTTTTGAATGGAGTCTCCAGGGTAAAGGTTTCAACCAGTGTAGGTGTTTGTCCCTCTGTTACCCTCAGGGGTCAAAATTGTAACTTTAGTCATTCTCCCAGGGAAACTTTATTCAATTCTATCCCCGACAACGACGTGAGAATGTTAGCACTCTATAAATATGTTCAGCTGATAAAAAAATGACAGAGGTAACTTTTTCAACCAACTTTGAGACTCGAAACTAGCCTTTCAGACCTGAAGAGGGATCTCTCACGAGACCCTGTCTCAGCATGGGATATGGATTTAAAGATGTTGGCTAGATTTAACACCATTGAAATAATAAGCTCTGGTTATATTGGCACAAGAGAGTAAGACCTCGGGCTATGCAGTTGGTTCGAGAAAATGATAGAAACAAATGACTCGGTGAATGAAATTGAGAGGATAAAGGCTAAGCAAGCAACATTCTTCAGTGGAAAATCATTGTGTGAGGTAGGGGGGGAAATCACAGAAAGAAACTCAGAGCACCGATGAGGATGAATTCAGAGTTAACTTAGAGGAAAACGGTTTGTCTAAATGGCACGAATCCCAGGGCATTGCGCAGTGAATCCCAGGTTCGAAATGCGTTCCTATTTAGACAGAAATAGATATGAATAGAGAATATAGGAAGTACATACGCAAAGAAAGGAAACAATGCATCCAACTGGTACAATTAGAATCTTTTCATCAAAGCTTCAGGACTTTTTCATTAAATTTTGATCGAACTCAAACTACATTCAATAGACACTGTCTATACTAATTTTTCCAAAAAACCCGGCTTACATTGAAAAGATAAAATATATAGGCAAGGGCGTCGCTTAGGATGCCCTGTTTACTATCTATTGTTCCTAGAATTTTGGAAAGTGATTGTTCTATGCTAAATGACTCTTTGCATGACGCCTTTCCAAAAATAGAAAACAATTGCATCTGGTCGCATCATAACTGCTTGTATTCTGCCACGAGAATTCTATTATCGGTGAGGTCTCATCATGGGGAGAGTGATGTGTCAAAGCCTTCCTTCGACGAGATATCTAAATGATCAAGTATTCTGACAGGCTTCTTCCATCTACTATAACAGTTTGGATTTCTGTTGTGCATTGATTCGCTGGGGTGTGTGCATGACGAGTACCTGTTGACTGTCGTGACCATTGCCAAAACGAAAAAATAGTTTAAGGGTGATGCCTCCTTCAAAACTATCAAGAAATGTGATCTGCTTGATGATACGAGAATGAACTCAGTTAATCATGCTTCTTTTTCACACTGGCAAGAGCTGTGCAGGCTTTCTCTTCAATCGCTTCACATTCTCTGAAATTCTTTGCATTCCTTTCTTCTAACAACCTCTGTGTTTCACGCAGCTGTAGGATTGTATCCTGTGCCTCTCTAAGATGTATTTTCATCCATGTCATGTTTCCTTCATGGCCTTGCAATGCTGACATTTCAAGAGTCTTTGCTGCTAACTGCTGCCTCAGTTCCCTGTTTTCCCGGTAAAGTTCGACGAAAATGAGTTGTGCCTGCTTCAGTTGTTGAGATGGCTCTTGAACATTAGTGACCGCGACATCTGTCCTCCTTTCTCTTCTCCCTCTTCATCATATTGTACCTTCGACAAGATCCAATCGAATAACGTGCATAAGTAATTCTTCGACAGTTGATTTTGTGCGCGGCTTGTTTGGGACTTGGATTTCCCCAGCTTCCTTGTTATTCCTTGGCTTGCCCCTTCTCTGGGGTATCTGTTGTTGGGGAAACAAGGCTTCTAATGTCTTTCCTTCCTGTGCATGTTCTTCCACTCGAGGCTTTGAGCGATATGATATCCTCATTTCCACGGGCGAAGGTGAAAATCCCTTTGGATCCTTGGGGGTGCCTGGTGTGAGTGAGAACAAATCCTAGTCTCTTTGGTGTTTGGGCCTGATGCTCTTGCCACTTCGCGTGCCCTTTATTATGTTTTGGGAGGTTGCCATGGTGCAACCATATTTTTCTTGCACATGGTGGATCTTGCAAAGACCCAAATGTGGAGAATTTGATCAATCTGGGTTTGCGGGAAGAAATTACAAACAATGCATAAACTCGATTTGCGAATAGAATGCATGCAGAGCATCTAGAATTTATAATAGAGCAAGAGAGAGGAGGAAATGTGCCAAGGAACACTGAATTCATGGAGACTGGATGTCTTGGAATGGACTGTAGATTTTCCATAGCACATCCGCACATGTAAAGTATAATTGATAAGGGTTGCAGAGCATACATGATACGAACGCCACAATTTTTCATTCTTCCATCCTTCATAATGAACCAATAATGGTTACTGCACTTGCCGATGTGACTTCTGTTAACAAATTTCCTAGACCTGGGGCACGTAGAAACACCCTATTTAATAGGACCCGACTCTTTTGGAACAGGCTCATACTTGTTTACGCATGTTTGGACTCTGACATCCCTTCCGGATTCCAAGGGCCAACCAACCACCTACTGACTTTGACCCCTTTGTTGTTACGTACCTAACTTCACATGCTTTGACACATGGGCCATAAGTCGACTAAAACCGACTCTAACTGAAGCAAAAAATGGCGGCGCTAACAAACCACAAAATGCAAGTGTTATATCAATGTAGCATTATCATCCAATATTTGCAGAGTAAATAAACAATGAACAAATGAGCAATCATACACATACATAGTAAACCAGTGTTTTTACGTGGAAACCCAAAGCGAGAGAAAACCACAGAATGATTTTTATTATATGTATTTAAGAATTCAATTCATTGGAAGCACCAACTTCCTTTGTTTTCCAGCTGCAACTCGAAGGAGGCTCCAACCCCCTGGTTTCTCAGGCTACAACCTGAAGGAAGCTCCAAGTCCCCAATTCTCTGGTTACAACCAGAAGGAGGCTACAACCCTTTAGTTTCTTAGGTTACAACATGAGGGAAGATCCAACTCCCCAATTATCTGGCTACAACTAGAAGGAGGCTACAACCCCCTATGTTCCTTGACTACAACC
>ML808411.1:47202-69870 GCA_009831015.1 Picea engelmannii
CCAAATACCATAAACCATTACATCAAACTATGTGCCACAACCTCACTGTTATACAACCTCTATCTGTATCATACCTCAACCAAAATCCCTCATTAATTTCATCATCCAAATTTGTAATAGACCTGGTGTATATGATCACATACTTGCAAATCTACCTTAAATTTAACGACAAGAGACTAACTTTACTTTAGTCTCACATGACTAACTTTGGATTAGTCAAAAATCCTAACTTGAAATAATAATAACTATGTACATGTAATGAATAAATATCTGAAAATAGTACACAATGTTCTTCAGTTTCTTTTATGTAATTCCTCTAGGTTTCACTACTTGGAACCTCTCAGAAAACGAGTTCTAGAAAAAATGGCATACCCCTTTGAATTATGTCTTATTATAGAGAGTGAACTTGTAGAGAATTCCTCGAATGGAATATTTTTTGTATAGATATGAAAATGGTACAAAGAATACTACATATTGTAAGCTAACCAATACATTTGGTCTTACTGAATTTGGATCTGTTATGAATAAGCTATGACATTTTTACCCGAAACACCTATTTTAGACTAGTTTCAGGACTAGCCACAAAGCCTATTTTCCACAGAGTGTAACTCCAAAAATACAATGAACCACAAGCTGAAATTTTTATCACAACTACTTGGATATGTTTCTTCAAAGGCCTCCCAATTTCTTGGTCTGAAATTTTTTTATTGTGAAAATGGTGAGATGACCTGTAAATAACATACCTTAGAAAGCAACATCAAAATAATTTATCCTCCCTTGAATTTCGACCTTCTTTACTTCACCTTCCCTCTGAAATTCAGCTTATATATCCTTTGGTTACCTCAGTCACTTGTAGATATTTAATATGCTCAAGTGTGATGAAAATGAGAGAGTCTTGCCTCTTATTTATACTTTCAAGTAGCTTCCTCGAGGGGTTACCTTTTAACCATCTTAACCCACTTTCCTTATTTTAGGGTTAACCCACTTCTAACCACTTGTCCACTTAGTAATTTCTCCATTAAATTTATTAATTAAATAATTTATTTTGTATCCACTTTGACTTATAGTACACTCATAACTTCACTTTATTATTTAGTTTCTAAAATCTCTTAAAGCACTTTCCTTATTTTAGGGCTAACCCACTTCTAACCACTTGTCCACTTAGTAATTTCTCCCTTAAATTTATTATTTAAATAATTTCTTTTGTGTCCACTTTGACTTATAATACACTCATCACTTCACTTTATTATTTAAATAATTTCTTCTTTGCAACCACTTTGACTACTTTGACCCTTTGGGGTTTCTAGATGACTCATGAGGGTTCTCCAACTTCACATGGCCATAACTCTCTAACCGTGAGGAGTTATGTGACATTCCACATACCACCGGAAATGGAATGACATGTACTATCCATCCAGAATAGTTTTACCTTCATATATATTAAAAATGATACCATTATACAAAAAACAAACTTGGGTCCATTACCCAAACCTTTGTGCTACTGGAATTCTCTACCAGACTTTCTTCAAGGGTTGACATCAGTGAAAACCAACCCAAATAATCAACACTATCCTCGTCCCTCACATACACAATCTCTTCAATTTAACAGTCAAGAAGGGTTTCCCTAAACCCTATATGCAAAGCCTCATTGTTCCTATTTTTAAAAATGGGGATAGAAATGTTCCCTCTAATTATAGGACCATTATGATTAGCCCAATTTTAGCCAAGCTTTATGGAATTATTTTGGAAAAGAAGATTAGCCTTTGGCTAGAAATTCATGGTAAAAGAGCTAAAGACTAGGATGAGTTTACGATATCTCATTCAATTGTGGACCATCTTGTTACTTTTAGGATCATTGCAGAGGAGTTTCGTAATACTAAAACCAATATTTTTTGTTGTTTTGTCGACTTTAGAAAATATTTTGACGCAGTTCTTAGGAAAAACCAATGGAATAGATTGGAAGAGATAAAAGTACATTTCGAGTTGAGGGTTTCTGCAATAATCCTATATGAGAACATTATTTCCAAGTTAAAAAACACTAAGGGATGGTCGAAAGAGATTAACTGCAATATTGGAGTCAAGCAAGGTTGTCACTTGTCCCCTACCCTTTTTGGCATATACATTAACAAATTAGAAGATTGTTTGGAAGAAGAAGGTTGTGTCGGTCCTCCTCTCATTGGTATAGTTATCAATATTCTTATTTATTCCGATGGTATAGTTCTTATGGCGAGGAGTCCCCACGATCTTGAAAACCAACTAAGAATCCTCAAGGATTTTTTCTCCAATATTTGTATGTTGTTAATACTGACAAGACTAAGGTCATGATCATTAAATCCAATAAGATCACTTATGATACCTTCATATATGACAACAACAACCTGGAGGAAGTGACTTCATACAAAAATATTGGAATCAATATTCATCACAAGCTCAATTGGAATTTGAGCATTGAGAAAATGATTATTGGGGGATGGAAAACTTATTATGGGTTTGAAAATAGTTATAAATCAATTGATCTTTGGATATGGGATAAGAAGAAACTCCTCTTTGAGACTCTTGTTACACATGTTATTCTTTATGGATGTGAAGTATGGGGATGTAGTATCTCTCGTGAATTCTGGAGAAAGATAGAGAAAATACAAAATAATTTTATAACCTATAATCTCAAAATTAAAGGAAATATGCCCTATCCCATCCTCCCATTAGAGGCAATCCTTTCCCCCATTGATAGCATGACTATGACTAGATACCTAGTGTATAAAATCAAGCTAAGCAACATGAAAGACAAGAGGTTTCCTAAAATTTATTCAAAATCTAGTCATAACCACCATCAACTCAAGTGAGGATGGCATAAAGATGTCGAGTCTTGGATAAACTATTGGGGAATCATGGAAGACACCATTTTGCAGAATAAGGATACTATTAAAAATATCATCAATTCAAAATTTAAGGAGAAAATGTGGTGTTATAAAGAGTTAGAGGGAAAAAAAGAAGGTATTATAAGGATGTAATCAACCCTAATCTAGAAGATCAAAATTATCTCTTTGTTTTGACAAGTGTGAAGAAAAAATAAGCATTGCTAAGATAAGAAAAAATTCTCATGAGCTCCATAATGAAACAGGGCATTGGTCAATTCCTAAAATGCCCTGGGATAAAAGAGTGTGTCACCTTTGTGACACTAAGAAGGTTGAAGACGAAAAACATAGTTACCAACTTAATGATAACTCTCCAGGGTTCTCATTTTTTTAGAGTGGCTATTTTTACCCCTATTTCAAAAAATGGTGCTACTTGTAGCACCATTTTTTGGGGAGGTGGTTAAAATTGCAACATGTTGCAAATTATTTGAAATCACACCCTTGGAATTGCGAATAGAACCCTGAAATTGATCCTTGAATTGAAAATTGATGCTACCAATAGCACCATTTTTTGGAGAGGTGGTTAAAATTGCAAGTTGTTTGAAATCACAGCCTTGACATTGCAAAGAGAACCTTGAAATTGACCATTGAATCGAAAAGTGATGCTACCACTAACACCACTTTATTTTTGGAGTTAAAACTATGATGGAATTGAAATTGTGGCCTTGACCACTAGCACTGCTGCAAATAAAACACTAAAAAAGGACTCCTAAATCTAAAAAAGTTAATATTTGATAATTTATGTATTATCTATTTTTTTTTAATATAATAATTTACATTAAGAAAACAATTAAACTGGAAAAAAAGCACCCCTAAACAAATTCCTATTTTTTAAAGAAAAAAACCATTTTTTGTTCAAAAAAAAAAAATCACAACTTTTAATCAAGAAATTCAAAAAATGAATAAAAAAAATAGTAAAATCTATTTTTTTTTTTGGAAAAAAATAAAAATTACTATTAAAGCATTAAATTTAAAACAACAGAATTGAAAAAATAACCATAAAAAAAAATAATAATTTTTTTATAAAAAAAATAAAAAACAATCTAAAAACTAAATTAATGTAATAGACTCGACCCCTAAGTAAATGTTTAGGGGATGGGGTATTACATTTCCGCTTCTTATATCAACCTTAAATATTCTCTATCACAGCTCCATCATTTTTTGCTCATCAAGATCTTTCCAACGACAATAAATTCACTGAGAATTGATCTCTGGAATGAAAGCTATGACCTTTGGAAGTTCTTGGGTTTACATAGGTAACATCTCTCTTACTTCCATGTGGCATCCAAGTCACGTGTCATTGACCTTCTCCAACTGATGTGGTGACACCCTGGTCCTGACGTGGCACTAGACTAGCCTACCATGGTGGAACTTCATTCCACGTAGGCCTACAACCATCGTGGCTCAGACCTTCTTCCGACACACTCTCTCGGGTCATGAATTCGTGGACTTGTGGAAGTATACTTTTGTATCTTCCTTTCATCAGTCCACCTAATAAATATCATTACTTAGCCATTTTTCATCTTTGTGGACTTGTGGACCCGTGGATGCATAACTCTATGAGCATATTTTCAGAGGTTCATCTGAGAAGTATCGACACTTAAAATGTTTTGTCCACCTACGCAAACTAGTGGACTTGCAGACGTACAATTATGTACCTCCTCTTCATAAGTCCATTCTAAATATTCAACACTTGATCATTCTTCCATCTACACGATTTCAAGGGCTCTCGTACTCATAAAGGCATAATTCTTCCTTTCATATTTTCACCCAAAAATTCTCAACACTTAGATTATTTTTCCATCTACACGGACTCACAAACTCATGGAATCATGGAATCATGAATGCATAATTATTCCGTTAATAAGTTTGTTCGAAGAGTCTCAACACTTTGTCACTTTTCCATGTATGCAAACTTGTGGATTTGTGGACGTACAATTATGTACCTCTTCTCCATAATTCTGCTCGAAAGCTTCAACACTTAGATTATTTTGTGAGTTTGTCAGGTTCATGGGTTGGTGGACTTGCAGACTCATTCATCTCACCTTACCAACTTTTAAGCTCGATGAGGACCCACTCCCTATTACCTCAACCAATTACAGGCATCCACATGGCTTCCTCGTACAGGTAGGCTTATGACATCAACATAGTATTAGCATGATGTCATCCCTCCTCTCGTCAATGTCTAAGGGATTCCATGTCGATCAATGATCGAGATCACATCCCAGATGTACTTCAATCAACGATCGATATATTTCAAACTTTTGATCTGACGTCCAAGTCTAAAATTGATGTCTAAGACATCGTTCACCCAAGGGGCCTGCACTATGGCCCAAGTAGACAATTACTTGTTTCCATTCATAGGATGACACCTATCAACTTCTGTACATGTTGGTGTTCCAGGTCAGCATGGTACATCATGCTAACATGACCTCTCCTTCAAATATCACTTAAATGAGACCACACTGATCAATAATAGATGTTAATCTTCGTTTAATGTTCCAGATTAACTCGGGTACATTCTCTACAGGAAGGGTAACCTGCCTCGATGGAGGTTCCAGATCTATTCGCTCTACCGATCCAACGACTGTTATTCCTTCAAGCTCAAAACATGTTTTTTATTTCAATTCAAGATTTAGAAAATTCAAGGACTTTTCTTTGGGCTCATTCCTTTATCCACAACAAGAAGAATCCTGTCATATAGCACTCAAATGTGGCCTCAAGGTCCTGCGACCCCACCAAGTTATCAAAGGAGATGAACATATAGTTTATGACCTTCTTTGGCCTCTCAAAGATAGCACAACCAACAATTCCCATTTCACGGTGAAGGAAAGGTATCTTACCTTCTTAGGCTCAGTACCTTACATTCCACTATTAACTTATAATGCTAGTTTCCATTCACGGGTTTCTCATCACAACGATGCATTTATATATGTATATATAACACACAGGAACCATAAAATTAGGTTCATTATTTTTATCTCAGAAAATTACAGAACGCTTGTATTCAGTTCTATAGGGGATGCACCGTTCTTTCCATCCTACCATCACTTAAACGTAGGAGTTTGCAAATAAAATAAGCATCATTACTATAATTCAAGTATGTATATGTATAACACAAGTACAAGCATTCAATCATGCATTTCAATTCAATTACATAGAGTCTATGAAATACTTATCTATTACAGTTGATAGCCGACCAACTAATTGTGGGTGTTATCCTTTCCACCCAACCATAGGCTCAAATGCATTCACTTTTATCATTATGGACACCCTAGTGCCAAGCCATGATATCACTAGGGAATCTTTCTCAGGTTCTCGGTAATACTTGAAGGTTAATCTCCTTCACTCTACTCTAGGTAGATATTTTCCTCACACCCACCTAGCCCATACTTCTTTGAGGTTTATCAAATGCCTTCCCAACATCAAGTTTGCTGACCTCTTAGCTCAGGTTTGGTTTTTATGATCCTTCTATTGCATGCGTAAGTGTATCCATTTCAACAGTCCTTGTCCTCATAGGTCACAAATATTCCCCTTCTCTCCCTATCCATCTCCCCTTTGCACACATCCTCCTCGCTGTTTTTTTCTTAAACACATGACTTAGGTAGGTTCTCAACCTATCTTTCTATTTCTTCTATCATAAGGAAACTCGCGGGTCAATCCTCGGGACCTGTGGTGATATTTTCTACTATCCTCTAGCTGACCGCTTCCTATCCCTTCTGACATCCCTCCATACTTCCATTCATTGGCATGGTGGTTGTTCAACTACCAACGCCTCCTCATTAACTCACTTGTCTTGTTATTCAGGCTAAGGGTAAATAATTCGAATGTTTCCAATTAGTATTTCCACAAGGTGGCTTGGGGTCCTTTAACTTAACATAATCTACCCTCATTCCTCTAGTGATATCATGGCCAATACTTTAAGGCTTCACCCATCATTCAACTGTCGATGCTTACAATTTAAATAATAATACATTTACAATGTTTGCAAGCCAATGCCTGACAATCATAAAATACAATTAATTACAGGCTGGGGGAAACATGGGTGTTACAATCCCCTCCCCCTTAAAGGACCATTGTCCCCGATGTTATTTTCAGCAAAACCTGCCATGACTTCATCTTTCATTTGATTCAACGTCATTTTCCTTTTCTTTGTCTGGTCCTTTCCCATACTCTTGGCATTTAGCACATGCCTACAACAATTTTTAACTATAAGCATATTAGTTATCATTTTGTGCAAAGCATTTTATTGTTGTTTAAAGTCAAGTGGAATATTCACAAGTTAGCACAATTCTTATATGTATTTTTCATGGATATGCATCCATATGGATGTCTCATTAATTTGTCCGACTATTTCCCTTGACATACCCATTGTGTGCATGATCGAAATGAACATATTACAAAAACTATTGGAGTCTCCTCTTCCTTGCGGTCACTTACCCTCTAGGCCTAGGCTCAGACATCCCCTTCTCTACTATACAGTCCATCGGGTGATCCATCTTACCTTGCTAGGGATTTCTCACACATGAAAAATTTATGAGACCTCCCTGAGTCTTAAAATTGTGTTTTCCCTCATGCTTGATTTGCCGAAAGCGTCCCTTCAGCATGTGTCACCACAATACATCATTCTATGGGAATCATGGCTTATCACAGGGTTCTCATCTCACAATAGTAACCTATTACCATGATTTCTAGCTTGGCATTCATCCTCTATCCCTTTGGATAGATATTTTATCTCACATGTATCACATGTATACAATAATCCATGAGATATTATAATCAATTTATCAAAAATTTCAAATTTTTTATCCACATATTTCTAATTCCATATGTTCATTTCCAGATTTGTTCTGCACAAAACCAGATTTACAAGTATGAGATCTCTTTCTCATAGATGTTTGGATCTTTTATACTTAGAAGACATTGTTCTTCTTCGTGGACTTACAACACTACCACATCCAAGACCTTTCTTCTGACAATTTATTCTTCAATCAACCAACAAATTGTTAGTTCTCATGCACATCATATTTTCATTGCACACTTGTAGTGGCTCACAAACAATTTGAGAGCTATGCATACTAACAATCAAGCTCATTTATTTAAAAAAAAGGAAATACCATTCCTTTCAAAATGTAGTCAAACATCAAAATGAATCTAATCAATGTGCCAATATCCATGGCCACATTCACACACAATGCACCCTTATATTAATTTTAAGATTATTACTTTTCATATGAGGCACTTTTCCTTGGTGGGTTGGAATTCATCCAACCTTTTACCACATGGTTCCTTTATACACATTTATTTTTACAGCAGGGTTGTGTTTTCCTACTTCAAATGATCATGAAATCAAATCAATATACATGAAAATAAAAGTCTCTCATGAATGCATTCAAGCATTCTTTCTTCATTGGTAACCAAGGTGTCGACATTTATGGCCACCTAATTTCTCTCTTTACCATTATGCAATTCTGCATAGCACTAGAAGGTACTTCTTCCATAATGGGAAGTCCTATATATATCCACTCTATTATCACATGCATCTACTTACTACGTTACATCTTTGTGCTACCTTTGAGTACTTGTGTTCCCAATCACTCCTTGATTGGGAAATTTATTCACGACATATATTTGTTCATGCGTTTTTCCAGGGATTTCAATCATCCTCGATTGTCATAGGTTTACACCTCCATCATGCAGGTTCTTCTCCCTAAATCATACCCTACTTGGGTATCAATGGCATACAAAAACCATTCATATCACATGCATGCCATCAAAACATATGCTATTTTAGAAGTGATTATCACCCAAAACCATTTTACTTATCATGCCACATGGGCACAAAATATTTATAATTGTTATGGTTTCCATCACCTTCTCTGATATTACCTCTGTAGTGGTTCTCCCTGGGGGCTTCTAAAATCCCTTTCACAGTTTTCTTTTATGAGCAACCTTCTTACATTCTCCTTTGTATGAGGTTGTTTACTATTGCCATATGTCCTTCCCTAACAGTTCCAATCTTTTCTACACGTGACATACATCACCACATTCACATTTCACATTAGTTGTCATGTAAATCAAATGCAAGTACCATAACATTTATTTCAGTAAAACATTTTCATATATGCCTTAGCATATCTATATGCACTCCATCACATTGTCCCCAATGTTTTCATGAGTGTAACCACAATAAAATTTCAGTTGCATCTCTCAACATTCTCATGCCAAAATATCTACATTCATCATCATATCAGTTTCTCATCCAAGAGAAACACAATAGACAATGAGAAAGGAGTTATGGGATTCTCCCATCAAGAAACGTTCAGCCTAGCTAAATTAATTTTAAGGCCCCATTGACTTCACACACTATAGCTTAACCAAGCTCGTTCATTTAAACACATTTAGTATTGTATCTTTCAGTTACTAGCTGTACTTATTTTCACGGTTGTCCTTTTAAGCATACAAATTTGTATTTTTATTCATAGTTTCATAGTGAGAGGAGTATTAATCACTTTCTCCTTATTTTCTTCTACAATTTATCCCTCCTAGGATCTGTTTGTTCTATCTCTTGCGCAATCTTAGTCATGTTCACCTCGACCTTCTTGGATAATTCAACATGCTACATCAACAAGCTTCTTGTTCACAATGAATCATGAACTTTTGCACTACGCACCTTTCCCAACCATAGATCATATTGGTCCTCATTCGTCTACATGTGTTGGTACTCATGCATGATAATTTAGAATGTAATCCATGATTCTTATATAAATAGGTTTTGGAGTCCGTTGTTCAATTATCAACAGTCATTAATGTTATATCTATGTTCTCCTAGAATATTTATTACATAGTTCCTCCACAAAAACCTCTTCAACATGAAAATCTCTTGTTGCATATCCAAATGGTCTGACATGACCTCAATTTTTTAGTTAGCCTCAGATTTGTCATCCCAGATTCTTATCTAATATTCCATGAGGAATTATCATCATGCATCTTTATTAGGCATTTAGATTGTGCACTCACCTATGCACGTTTATTCCATCAATTTGCATTCATTGTACTTTAATAACATGCCTTATCATGCGGTGTGGGTGTCCACCATAGGAACACTTTATTGTTTCATTTCCTTATCTATTGGAAATCAATTTGTTCATGATTGTTCACGACCATTCATATGTAGTCTTTAAAATCATAATCATGTTTCCATTTATAATGGAAACAAAGCATTCCTAATCACTTACCTTTTCATCAATGTATACTAGCTTTTCCTGAGGAAAAAGGGAGCGCATCCCCCTCAAGATATTATTTCAACAAGACAATTCAGACCCTTCCATCGTAGGGTCAACCATGCATCCGTGACATTATTTAGATATGGAAAGTACACATATTTCCTCACATTTCACTTATTCCAACATTCATATCATACCTTTAAGCATGTATATGTACCTTTACATATACATAGGTGCATCACTTGCACCTTTTTACCTCATTCATTCCTATTATTGGGTCTTATTATCATTCTTATTTAAAGAGAATTTAAAACCACCCTCATGGCTAGTCTCACAAACCTATTCATTTCTTCCTTCAAATTAGGCAACCTTATAATGCATTCCATTCATGTAATCAAGCATCCATTTACATCTATGGATGTTCATCATGAAAGATCACTATTGCACCTTTTTTCCATGTCATTCTTACACATGGGAATTTCAAAATTCCATATCATTCCTCCCAGATATCTTACAGACATTCTTATGACAAGTCTTAGAGGAATACTCAACACCATGTTTCCCTCTCTATTGATAGTTTACAATCATTCAATTGATATTCACATGGAAAGTCTCATAGACATATTCATAACTATGTTTCCCTTTCCATATGAAAATATCCAACAAGACAACACTCTTTTAGAAACTACTATAAAAGTATGCAACTACCCAGAAATACAATATGGACAATTTCAATAGTGCTCCAGGAAACAAGACAACTAATCAAGTTTCTCTTCATGCCTCAAACCATTCTTGGTCAACAGACCTCTTTATCAAGGGAATCATTTTTCCATATTCCCTCTCACTACAACTTTGAGAACACCAAGCCATATTCATATGGCTACCATCCGCCTCTGGATGTGAGTCTGACCTATTGGTCATCTAGAAATGTCCCAACACTTCCTTTAATACATACAAAATAAACAATTTCATTAACCATTCTAGCTTATTCTCGTAAGGAAATATGAAATCAATGTCATCAACATTTTACTTATGTTTCTATACTCAAATCACCATTAGCCATATGATCCATGACATCACCCTATTTTACATCCAATAATAGACTAGATACTAAGACTATATGCATGTTATACGCATGCTCAATCTTTTCCATATGCATTCTGGCATATTCTCGTGCCCCAAGTATTTTACCCATGCTTACAGTGCAGACGTATTCCGACTATCTTCCATTTGTATTCACATGCACAAACATGTCCTAAGATTTATATGTATACACATTATCTTATTATAGTCGTGAGCATCATAAAATTTCTCATGTGTTCACATCTCTTTACCTCTCCCAAGAGGTCTAGCAACAATCCACAAGACTCCTTTTTAATTGCTTAACTTGGTTTTTCTCAAACAACCATTTTCTTCATTCACTATAGGTCAAATAAAACCGACCTTACACATTTTTTGTTAGTCCTCTGATTATGAGGGATCATACGCATATACATGGTTTAATTTTTTTATTAAAGAAGTAATTATTACTGCTACGGATTCTATCAATCGATACCAATTTCCTTTAAGCACAAGGAATTTTACAGAAGGGTCTTAACCCTTATATAATCAACAATTTTTAATTACAATATACTCTGCATGCCCTAGCAGATAGACATTATTATACTTATCAAAACAACCCAGCTCATGTCCCTTGTCTGAGCTCAGGCAGCTTCCTAGCAAAAATTTTGCCACCTCTGCCGCTTTCATTCAGGTTTTACCAATAATTCATATCGGCATATTCCTACTTGTGTAAGAGTAGTCATCAATTTGACAAAGGGAAAATATAATTTCCCTTGCTGAAATTTAGCTAGGGTTTCTAAGGTATAATTTAAATATGTAGTTCTTCTCCTTGGGATCTTACTGTAGATAATAAAAAATCCTTTAGAGGTAGAAACAACTTTCAACAAGCTCACCTAATTCTTGATATACCAGTCCTATGACTGATCTCCATCCCATCTAGGCCTAGTGTTGTAGCCTGCTCTGATACCAATTTGTAACATACCCAACCCCTAAGTACCTATTTAAGGGATGGGGTATTAAATTTTCACTTCTTCTATCAACCTTAAATATTCTCTATCACATATCCATCCTTTTTTTCTCATCAAGAGATTTCCAACGATGATAAATTCACTCAGAATCGATCTCTGGAATGGAATCTATGACCTTCCGAAGTTCTTGGGTTTACATAGGTAACATCTCTATTACTGCTACGTGGCATCCACATGACATGTCATTGACAATGCCAACTGATGTGGAGACACCCCGGCCCTGACATGGCACCATCCTAGCCTACCATGGTGGAAATTCAATCCATGTAGGCTTACAAACATCATCGCTCAAACCTTCTTTCGATGCACTCTATTGGGTGGTGAACTTGCGGACTCATGGAAGTATAATTTTCTAGCTTCCTTTCATCAGTATGCATGATAAATCTCATTACTTATCCATTTTTCATCTTCCCAGTCTCACGAACTCGTGGATGCATAACTCTATGAGAATCCTTTCACAGGTCCATCCAAGAAGTATCGACACTTAACCATTTTTGTCCACCTTCATGGACTCACAAGTGTACAATTTTGTATCTCCTCTTCATAAGTTCATATGAAATCTTCAAAACTTGGTCATTCTTCCATCTATGTAGGTTTTCAAACCTTCAAACTCATGAAGGAATAATTCTTCCTTTCACAAGTCCACCAAAAAAGTCTCAACACTTAGATTATTTTTCCATCCACGCGGATTCCCAAACTCATGAACTCATAGACTCAAAAATGCATAATTATTCCCTTCATAAGTCCATCTGAAGAGTCTCAACACTTAGCCACTTTTCCATCTACATGAACTCATGGATTTGCGGATGTACAATCATGTACCTCTTCTCCATAAGTCCACCCAAAATCTTCAACACTTAGATTGTTTTGTGAGTTTGTCATGTTTGTGGGTTAGTGGACTTGTGGAATCATTCATTTGACATTACTGACTCTTAATATCAACAATGACCCACTCCCTATTACCTCCACCAATTACAGGCCTCCATGTGGTTTCCTCGTACACATAGGCTGGTGACATTAGCATAACATTAGCATGATGTCATCCCTCCTCTCGTCAACGTCTAAGGGCTTCCACGTCGATCAAAAACCAATATCACATCCCAGATGTAAGATACCATGTCTATTATATTAGCAGAAAAGAGAAATAATGCAGAGACTAACACTATAATAGCAACAAAATATGGAAATACTGCAGAGATAACATCAGAACAACAAATTATATGGAACCAAAACACCAGAATTATACCTTTATTGATAGGAAACAATGTTCACTTGCCTCTTCGAGGGGGAAACCTCCAGTAGAGCAGAGATCTATTATAATAATTCTTCAAGACAAAACATCTCATACCCTTTACTCTTATTTATACTAAATCTATCTATCCAAAATAACAATCTAGAGGAAGATCCTTTTAGAAGCAGAAGCTTCTATTAGGTCTTCTTAAATTTGACTTATTCTTCCTTATTTCTAGGCCTTATTAATATTGGCCTTTATTACATGGAAATATATTATTCTACCTATGTGAGGGGTTAGAGAGGTCAGGTCCCTAACATGTCCTCCCCCTTAAAAACATCCTTGTCCTCATGGCTTGATATGAGAAAATTGTTGCAGAATGGTAGTTGGTTCCCAAGTGGCATCTGTTGGAGTTGTATATTCCCATTGGACTAAAACTTCCTTGATGGTGCGATGACACAAAAGACTCTCATGCTGGTCCAAAACTGTTTGTGGTTTCAACCATATGGAGCCTTCTTAATCCAGCTCAGAAAGGTTGGTTTGAGTTTGACACTTAGTTACAATCACCTTCTTTAGGCATGAGACATGAAAAAAAGGACGGAGCTTAGAATGACTGGGAAAACATAACTGATAGGCCACATGTCCCACACACTTGAGAATGGTATAAGGACCATAAAATTTGGGCACCAGTTTCTAACAATGGTCAGCCTTGAGTGAAGTTTTCTTATAAGGTTGTAGTCGAAGAAACACCTGGTCTCCTTCAACAAATTGATGTTCATAGCGACCTTGATCTCCCTGTTTCTTCATGCGATTGTAGGCCATGATAAAATTCTCTTTGAGGGTGTGGATAATAGCCTCTCTAACTGTAAGCATTGGTCAACCACATAAACCTTAGAGACACTTGGAAGGTATGAGAGAATTGAAGGTGGATTTTGTCCATATACTGCTTCAAAAGGAGTCACGTGGGTAGTTGTATTTGGTAAGAATTGTTGTACCACCATTCAACGAGTGGTAACCATTGAGCCCATTGATTTTTCCTTTCATATGCAAAACAACTCAAATATGTTTCCAAACAGTTGTTTACAAATTTAGTTTGACCATCAGTCTAGGGATGATAAGTTGTGTTGAGATGTAATTGGGTGCCTTGTAGACTGAACAATTCTTGCCAAAAATTGTTGGTGAAAGTGGGACCTCGATCAGAAACAATAGAATGAGGTATTCCATGAATCTTGAAGACATGATCCATGAAAAGTTGAGCCAAAGTGGAGGCGGTAAATGGGTGTTGAAGAGCACATAAATGAGCATAATTGGAAAGACGATCAATGACCACCTTGATGACTTCCTTATTGTTTGATTTAGGTAATCCCACAATAAAATCCATAGAGATATCCCTCCAAATAGCAGGTGGAATCGGAAGTCGTTTTAGTGTGCCAGGAGCTTTGATTGTTTCTCCTTGCATTGATAAACATCACATTCTACCACAAAATTGTGAATGTCTTGTTTCATACCATCCTAGAAAAAAGAATGTTTAGCCCGGTCATTGGTTTTGGTAAACCCTGAGTGCCTAGCTGTGGGTGTAGCATGAAGCTCAGAAAGAACCGTTTATTTAAGTTGTTATTGTTGAATTAAATACAAACGGACTTTGTAGTGAATCTCATCATTGTGCCAATAGTACCATGGGGAAACTGGAGAATTGGTCTGCAATTGTTGGATTAGATGCAAAATTTTTGGATCTTGTAGCCATTCCTAGTGAACAACTTGGAGCCAATCTGGTACAATGAAGAAGAGGGAAAAAAGGGTCCCTTCATCTTCATATTTTCTTGAAATTGCATCAACAACCATATCTCCTTTGCCTTTCTTGTAAATGATCTCATAATCATATCCAAAGATCTTAGTCACCCATTTTTGTTTCTCCCAGGAGGAAGGGCGTTGTTCCATAAAATACTTGAGGCTTTGATGACCTGTCTTAATTTGGAAGTGCTTCCCCAATAGATATGAGCGCCATAGATCCACTACATCCAGAATAGACAACATTTCCTTATCATAGATTGATTGGCCCAAATGTCGCTCTGAGAATTGTTTGTTGGTAAAGGGAAAAGACTGACCATCTTGCATAAGGACTGCTCCAATTCCTCTCTCGGAAGCATCACATTCTAGGAAAAATATCTTTGTGAAATCAAGAAGGGCCAGGACTGGAGTGGTGCACATGGTCGCCTTAAAGACTTGAAAGGATTGATCAGTTGCGAGAGTCCAAGTGAAAGAATTCTTTTTAAGGAGAGCAATGAGAGGTGCTGCAATCTTTCCATAATTCTTAACAAACTTGCGATAATATCTTGTTAATCCCAGAAATCCATGCAATATTTTGAAAGTTTTTGGGCGAGGCCAATCCTGCATAGCTTCAATATTCTTAGGATCCACCCTAACACCTGCCTTGCCAACAATATGACCCAAGGACTCGACTTTTGAGGCTCTAAAAGAACATTTATATTGTTTGAGGAAAAGTTGGTGCTGAGAGAGTAGATGTAGAACTCGATCCACATGAGCAATATGGGTTGTCCAGGTTTTACTATAGATGAGGATATTATCAAAGAAAACTAAGAAAAAATGATGGTTAAAATGATGGAAGACGTAATTCATGAGGATTTGGAAAGTGGAGGGAGAATTACACAAGCCAAAGGGCATGGGAAAAAAATCATAGTGGCCCTCCTGAGTTCGAAATGCAGTCTTAGGAATGTATGCCCTGTTCATACATATCTAGTGGTAGACATAACAAAGATCAAGTTTAGTAAAGAACTAGGAACCACCCAATTCATCCAAGAGGTCATCAATGATAGGAATGGAAAATTTGTCTTTGATGGTGATTTTGTTGAGGGCACGAAAGTTAGGAAACATGTGCCAAGAGACTTCTTTCTTAAGGACCATGACAATAGGATAATATTAGGGGCTTATACTAGGATGGATAACACTTGTGGTGAGCAATTCTTGAACATTTTTCTCAATTTCATTTTTCTGGGAAACAGGATGACGATAGGGGTGAATATTGGGAGGAAGGATGTTGGGGACAAGGGGAATGGAATGGTCATGAACACCACGGGAAGGAGGAAGTCCCTGGGGAGTGGAAAAAAAATCTTGTTGTTTGGAGAGGATGGATTGGAGGTCTTGTGAAACAGAGGGTGTCTCAGTGGCGTGAATGGCATGAAGTTGGGAAATAATGCTAGAATGACCTTTTGTTAGGAGATTTTCCATTCGATGGGAACTGATGATCTCCAGGGAACCGATGGTGATGCCTTGGAACTTATATTGTTTCCCTCCTGGTTGAATTGCATGGTTAATTCCTTAAAATCCATGAGAATGGGACCTAGAGTCCTTATCCATTCAACACCCAACACAATCTCACAAGCAACCATGTCGATAGAAAACATATGATATTTCATGTGTTACTGACCAATTTGGAGACACACATTTTCACAACACCCCCCACATTTCATGGACCGGCCATTGGAAATCATGATTTGAAAATTATTGACTGAAGGGATATATAAATTAGTTTCTTGGGCAATGTGACGATGAATAAAATTATGAGTTCTTCCATTGTCAACAAGGATGATGACCTTTCAATACTTAATGTAACCAATTATCTTGAGGGTTTGGGAAGAAGAGAATCCAATGAGAGCATTCAGGGAAATGATTGGTTCAACTTTGGGAGGGTCAGAGGGTGGGGTCATGCCAGTGGGTTCAGGTGACTCGGCCACAGGGGGGCCTTGACATCGTCTTCCAAAACATCCTTAGAGATGGCCATAAAAATATTTTGTTCCTTACACTTATGCCTAGGAAAATATTTGTCATCACAATTATAACAAAGGCCTTTGAGTTGGCGTCAACCATTTCTGCCCTGGTCAATTTATGGATATTTAGGAGTGGAAGGGGGAGTAGGAGTGACTGGTTTAGGGCGAGGAATAAAGGAGGGTTTTATGGTTTGAGAAGAGATAACCTGTTGTGCTTCCTTATCTCTTTTAGTATCTTCCACCCAACTATGAGGCTGAGCCATGAGGACATGGGCACGAATCTCATCCTTGAGGCCACTGATAAAGCATTCTTAGAAAAAAGCATCAGACATTCCCTCTATATGGAAATCCAATCGCTCAAAAGAATTTATAAGTCTTCACTGTGCCACCTTGTTTCAACTTTGTCAAATGGCCTAAATGTTTGGTGTTAGTGTCAAAGAATTCATAAATCTCTGCCACAAATTGTGTCCAAGCCACATACCCTTGGCAAGAATTTTTTCTCCATTGCCAATGTTCTTGGTCTAGATGGAGAACACCATACTGAAGTTTGGCCAACTCATCTGTAATTCCATACAATGAGAAATAATGTTCCATTTGAGTTACCCGGCTAGTGGGATCCGAGCCATCAATTTTTTTCATAGCCACAGGTGGAAGGCGTAGGTCATGCTGAAAGTGATGGGGCTGAAACGTTTGGAAATTAGAGGAAGTTTCACCTTCAGAGTGCAAATGTGGGTCAGAGGAGGGAAGATCTGCATGTACATTCATCTTAGCACAAATCATGTTAGTGAAGGATGCAAGTTGAGTAGCGAGGTCTTGTTTGATGGTTTCCATTTTTGCGTCTATGGAGGAATGCATGTTTTTATTGATGGTGGAAATATTGGCACTGAGTTGTCGGACTTCTTGTCGGGTCTATGTGAAAGTAGAGGAAAAGGAATTGAAGTGGGATTCCAAGTCTTGGCTATGGGTGTGGGCCATGATGAAGAGGGAAAACGAAAAGGGACGGGTGGGACCACACAGAAAATGGGTTATGGGTGAAGGGTATCACGATGATTAGAGTGACGAGGGGAATCTAATGGGGTAAGGCCCAAATAAAGCTGTCAGGTCCACGAGAAATTTTTTTTTGGTGAAAAATGATAGGTATGAATACGATAAGGGTGAAGAGAGGAATCCAACAGGATAAGGCTCAAATAATGGGGCCAACAAGATCCATAATGTTTTTTTTTTTTGACTCTCGCGGAGTTATACCTCGAGATGAAGAATATTGCAGTGTTGAAATGTCCAAATTCTTAACAGGAAGAAATATGTAGTAATTTCACAACCAGAATGTAGGAGGCATAGTTGCGTGGCAATAGGTCTTGTCTATTATGTGTCTATTTCCTTCCCAGGGGTTAGGGTATTCAAGGGTTCTATAGACAAATATTTTCCATGTGCTATAACTCTCTGATATATGTGTGGGGTCCAACAGTAGTACTCGGCCCAATATCTCAGGGCACCAACTAAGGAGGCTAGATCGCTCCCTGAGCCGTACTACCCGACTACCCAGGTACTAGACATTATCTTCTTGAGTGTTGTTCTCGGTGGCACTATAACAGTTAGGCGGCCAATCAATTTATCTATAGAGGGATTTAGGAGATCTAGGTCGATCTGTATACATGTGTTGTTTGATGCGCTACCACTCAAAGGGGTACCAACAGGGGTTACAAGGGTGGCCAATATATGTGTGCTTATGTACCACTTGTATTTATTGCATGTATTAATCCCCAACCGCGGGTTTATGTGCATAATGACAAATCTCTATAGCTTTAAGACGCCAGAATACATCTCTACCCTGAAAAAAAAATAACCCACAATTTTTTGTCGAGGAAAGTGCTCTTATACCACTTGTAAGGTACTAGGTCTATTATATTAGCAGAAAAGAGAAATAATGTAGAGAATAACACTATAATAGCAACAAAATAAGGAAATACTGCAAAGATAACAATGGAACAACAAATTATATGGAACCACAACACCAAAATTATACCTTTATTGATAGGAAACAATGTTCACTTGTCTCTTAGAGGGGGAAACCTCCAGCAAAGCAGAGCTCTATTAGTTTAATTCTTCAAGAAAAAACTTCTCATACCCTCTACTCCTATTTATACTAAATCTATCTATCCAAAAGAAAAATCTAGAGGAAGATCTTTCTATAAGAGGAAGCTTCTATTAGGTCTTCTTACATTTGAATTATTCTTCCTTATTGCTAGGCCTTATTAATGTTGGCCTTTATTGCATGGAAATATATTATTCTACCTACATGAGGGGTTAGGGAGGTTAGGTACCTAACACCATATGTACTCCGATCAACGGTCGAGAAATTTCAAACTTTTTATCTGACATCCAAGTCTAAAAAGAAGGCCTAAGACATCGTTCGCCCAAGGGTCTTGTGCTATGGCCCACTGGAAATTACTTGTTTCCATTCATAGGATGAAACCTATCAACTTTTGGACACGTTCGCATTCCAGGTCAACATGGTACATCATGGTGACGTTACCTCTCCAAATATCACTTAAATGAGAGCACACTGATCTATAACAAATTTTAATCCCCGATTAATGATCCAGATTAACTCGAGTATATTATCTACATGCAGGGTAACCTACCCCGATGGAGGGTCCACATCTATTCGCTTCGTCGATCCAATGATTGTGATTCCTTCAAGCTCAAAACATGGTTTTTCTTCTGATTCGAGATTTAGATAATTCAAGGATTTTTCTTTGGGCTTATTCCTTTATCCACAACAAGCAAAAACCTGTCATCTAACACTCGAATGAGGGCTCAAGGTCCTGCGACCACACCAAGTTATCAAAGGGAAATAACATATAGATTACAACCTTCTTTTGGCCTCTCATACATAACACAACCAACAATTCTCGTTTGATGGTGAAGGTGAGTTATCCTACCTTCTTGGGCTCGGTACCTTACATTCCACTATTAACTTATAATCCTAGTTTCCATTCATGGGTTTCCCATCACAACGATGGATTTATATATGTATATATATATAAGTCTTAGGAACCATAAAATTAAGTTCATTATTTTTATCTCAAAACATTACAAAACACTTGTATTCACTTGTGTAGGGCATGCAACGTTATTTCCATCCTACCGTCATTTAAACGCAGGAGTTTGCAAATACAATAAACATCATCACTATAATTCATGTATGTACATATATAGTGCAAGTACAAGCATTCAATCGTGCATTTCAATTCAATTACACATATTCTATGAAATAATTATCTATTATAGTTGATAGTTGACCAACTGATTGTGGGTGTTCTCCTTTCCACCCAACCATAGGCTTACATTCATTCAATTTTATCATTTTGGGCATCCTCGTGCCAAGCCATGATATCACTAGGGAATCTCTCTCAGGTTCTCGATAAGATTTGAAGGTTACTCTCCTTCACTCTACTCTAGGTAGAGATTTTCCTTACACCCATCTATCTCAGGCTTCTTCGAGGTTTATCAGGTTCCTTCCCAACATCAAGCTCGCGACCCTCTTAGCTTAGGTCAGGTTTTTCTAATCCTTCTATTACATGTGCTAGTGTATCCCTTTCAGTAGTCCACATCCTGAAAGGCACGAAATCTTCTACTTCTCTCCCTATCCATCTTCCCCCATGCACACATCATCCTCGTTGTGTTTTTCTTGCACGCATGACTTTGGCAGGTTCTCGACCTGTCCTTCTATTTATTTTGTTAGAAGGTGACTCACTGGTCAATCTTGGGGATCCGTGGTGATATTTTCTACTGTCCTCTAGCTGACCAATTCATGTCCCTTCTGACAACCCTCCATACTTCCATTCATTGGGGTGGTTGGTTGTTCAACTACCAACCCCTCCTCATTAACTAACTTGTCTTGTTATCCGGGCTAAGGGTAAATAATCTGAATGTTTCCAATTAGTATTTCCACAAGGTGGCTTGGGGTCCTTTAACTTAATAGAACCTCCCCTCATTCCTCTAGTGATATCATGGCCAGTACTTTAAGGCTTCATCCATTAGTCAACTTTCGACGCTTACAATTTAAACAATAATACATTTACAATATTTGCAAGCCAATGCATGGAAATCATAAATTATTATTAATTACATGTTGGGGAAAGAGGGGTGTTACAATCAAAACAGACAAACAAATTAAAAAAAAAAAAAAACTAACTAAAGCACAATATTTTTAAAAATTAAAACATCAAAACTAAAAAATTTAATAAAATTTTAGATTTTAAATATATGATAATTTTTTTTATTTTTTATTTTTAATTCAATAGAAGTTAAAATTTTAAAAATATTATGAACATTAAATAAATAAATAAAAATGTACATATATTATAAACATTATATTTTATTTTAAACTGTACATATACTAGCAACAACCAGATTTATGTAAAAAGTGGTTGATATATGTTGATTGACGCCATTAATTTAAAAAAAGTGGAAAATGGCTTCGATCAACATCTATCAACCACTTTTTAAAGTGTACATATATTATAAACATTTACTAAAAAATAAAAAATAAAAAAAAAAAACTAAATATTAAAACAAAAAATAAAATTAAAAATTTTAAACTAAAATACATTAATTAAAAAAAACATTTGTTTTTATGGCGGGGGTGATACCTAACATCACCCCAGCGCTCTGTGGTCCAAGTAATGGTCACATGGGGCCATGCCTTGGCCCTCAGGGGTCTGGGGCGATGTCGGGCATTGCCCCCCATAATTTTTTTTTTTTTTTAAATTAATGTATTTTAGTTTAATTTTTTTTTGTTTTTTGTTTTTTTTAATATTTAGGTTTTATTTTTTATTTTTTTAATATTTAGGTTTTAGTTTTTATTTTTTAAATGTTTATAATATAGGTACAAAAAAAGTCGAAAGAACCACAATGCTTTTGAGAGTTTGTCGACGTTTCGGATCCACAACAGGATCCATCTTCAGGACAAAAACCTAAATGATCAAATATAAGTACAATTTAAAATTTTATTGATTTAAAAAAAAAATCAATGTTGATAATATTTTTAAAATTTTAACTTTTATTGATTTTTTTTAATATTTAGCATATATAAATAAAATCTAAAATTTTATTAATTTTTTTAGTTTTGTTGTTTTAATTTTTTTTAAATGCTTTGTTTTTTTTTTTTAAATATTGTGCTTTAGACAGATTATTTTATTTAATTTTTTAATTCGTTTGTCTATTTTAATTTTATTTTTAATATTGTTTATTATTTTTTTTAATAAAAAAAAATTCCCTTTGTATGGATTTTTTTCAATTTTGTTGTTTTAAATTTAATGCTTTAAGAATAATTTTTATTTAAAAAAAAATAAAAAATTACTAAATTTTTTATTCATTTTTTGAATTTTTTTTATTAAAAGTTGTGTTTTCTTTTTT